>CM065665.1:6717980-6977980 GCA_033220385.1 Triplophysa yarkandensis
CACACACACACACACACACACACACACACACACACACACACACACACACACACACACACACACACACACACACACACACACACACACACACACACACACACACACACACACACACACAGAACTGTCTTCTTTCCTGCAAATGAGAAGGGATGCCAGGAAGACTGAATCTACTCCCTGTAGCTCACAGATTTTAGTATGAAAGCAAAGTTCTGTGGAGGATCTTAAGCAGAGACATTCAAAGCACACGCACACAGACATGTTGGGTTTGGTGAGGTAATCTGGAGAATTAACACTTTTGAAACATTCCCTCTGATCCACCTCTATTTTGTCATGTCTGAGGAAACCCCCCTCATAATGATTCCGTCTTTCCAGGGCCGAAAAAGCACATGCATTGTTTCTCCTCTCCTTCCTACTGGTTTATCTTTGTAATTATGTCTTAATGTGAATCTTGCAGAGCGTCTGAAAAGAAAGTCTTGTCATCTTTCTGTTCCAGCCTCGGGAGATCTGGAGATGTGAAGGTGTTAGATGTCTGAAAGCTTTAAACACACACACACACACACACACACACACACACACAAACACACACACACACACACACACGCACACGCACACGCACACGCACACGCACACACACACACGCACACACCCAGTTTCTCAAATGCGACACGATTGAATGTGCAAAGTTTCCATCCATTCATTTATCCAATTATTCAACTTTAGGAAAACACACAAAAAGTCTTAACAAGAAGATCATTTCCCAGCTCCGCTGTTCATGAGGCCTGTTCCCGTGGATCTTGTCTATAGGGAGATGGGGTGGGAATGAGGGGGTGTGAAGGGGATTGACCCCCCCAATATCTGCTCTCTCTAAATCAAGATCCCTTATAAGATACTGTCTCAAGCCCTCTGTGCACCTCCTTCTGACTTCCAGGGTTTTACAGGAAACAATATCTATTCTTGATGGAGTTTGATCGCATGTCATTTTTTTATGTGAGAAAAGCCAGTCTCATGCATTAGTTCTCATGGTGCATTATGGGAAATGGATATCTATGGTAGTTTAAACGACTATGTGGATTTTTATTAGATTTCTTGTATGTTATTTCATCATTACATTCTTCTGATCTTTTATACCAATGTTTCAACAGAGTTTGAAAAAAGGGCTTTAGTTTATGGCCTTGTTGCCATAAAGATACAATTCGAATATTAAAGAAGATGGCAATCATGTTCTCTTTGTGTTTCTATTTGCCATGAGTTATCTCCGTCTCTCTTTAGGTGGGAATGTGAGAATGACCATTCGCTTTTAGTCCCTGCGGTCTCAGTTTCTCGGTCTCTGTGTGGGAACCGTGATTTTGGACACAGTTTGTCTTTCCCATCCCAAAGCCTGTTCTGTTTTTCTCCGGTCCAGTTAAAAAATAGTCCCGAGCTCACGGGCTCACGAAGCAAACCGGTTCCAGCCCGCTTGTTCTCGTATTCTCACGGAGGCTGGGAAGAGAGAGGTCAGAACACTCCTAATGGGTTTCGTATGGACGCAGGTACCAAAGGGCTCCCCCATGGCCGAGGAAGTGGTTTCCATGAGAAACCAAAGCAGCTTTTGACAGTTTCCAAAATATATCAGTGTTCAACTTCTTAAAACAAGCGTTCCTGCCTTCCCACAGCAACAGTAAACAATAAAGGGAGATTTTTAGATTTCAATGATTTAAAATGGAGATAAAAACTCAAGTCACATTTAAGGCAAGCTGAAGGGTTCTGATCTATAAGTGTAACTCAGAGAAAGAGTCTATAGTCCTGTACAAAACTAAGATCTTTACCATAAATGCAGGAGGAGAAATTAAGTAGAAAGATGCTCTGTAGTAGGAAAAAGTCTTATAACTGATGCCAGATCAGAGTCTTGCCCACGTGTCTTTATAAATTTGTGTGTGAAATAGACAAAACTTGCCTGCATCAGAGTCTCTGTGTGAGTAATTCTCTTGAGCTTTATTTAATTAAAAGCTTGACGTTTGTATAACTCTGTGGGAGAGTTACTGTAACATGTGGCTTCCCAGAAAATAGAGGTTGTGGACATAATCACGGTTAATTTAACAAAACCATAATACATAAAATACAAGAACACTAACAGAGGAGGATCTATTAAATATAACACATTGGCATAGCACGCACCATCTACTTGTAAAAATAGCCTAATTTTTCATATATTTTACATTACATATACAATATACGTATGTATATATGTATGTATGTATATATGTATGTATGTATATATGCATATGTATATATATATATATATATATATATATATATATATATATATATATATATATATATATATATATATACATATACTGTATATGTATGTATTCATGTATGTATGTATGATACAAGTTGTTTTTTCTCATCCTGTGTCTTTTGTCTGATTCATTGTTTCTTGTTCTGTTGCAACCATGACTCAAGGTTATAAAAACAAAGATATTTAAAACCTAAATATCATTTGCATTAACATTAAACAACTCTGAGATTAATTTACATGTCTAGACTTAAAACAGAAGAAAATGTTATTCATTGCACAGGTGTGTTGATAAAACCCTTTTAAAAAGTCGTAACATTATTTTCCAGATTTGATTGCTAACATTGAAGGGATCGGGCTTGAAACTTTAACTTTAAATTACGCACAAATCCGGGATAACAGGTGAAAATAGACTCTATGGAACATATGTTATGTTATCTTACATTAGAATATAACGTTTTTGTACTCCATGTATATAGTAAACTGTTGAAACTAGTTGATAAATGTTTACTTTATTTTTATCCAATTTATTGTTACCTTCGATGGGTTTCATGGTAGTTATGCCAGTTGTAATATGGCGGGGGAGTTGATGTATTCCTTAACGGTCAATGTTTTTACAGAATATACACACTGCAAAAAAATTCTTTCTTATTAAGCATTTTTTTGTCTTGGTGTTAATTATTACATCTAAAACTTCTTAAAGAAGACACTTTTGATAAGGATGGTAACCCAAGATATTTTGTCCTGTAATAGGGATGAAAATATAAGATTCAAATAAATGTAAGTTTTGTTCAAGCAAAGTAATTTGCTAGCGGGTTGAGAAAAATAAACTTGAATTGGGTACTTCAGAAAAAGTTAAACTACTCAAAACTTCCCATTGGCAGAATATTATGCTTGTTTTAATAATAAATTGACTTGATTTTTACACTTTCTTTACCTAAACAAGGTAATTGTCAAAGTGAACTAAATGTTTAAGACGTTTTAGTTATTTTCACTAAAAACAAGACAAAAGTACTAAATAAGAAATAATTTTTTGCATTAAATTATAAATTAATTAGTATGAAACAAGTTATCAACAAAATAATTATATTCATATTTATTTGATCTGTGAAGGTAGTCCATGTTATGAATGCCTTTTTTTTTTAGGTCATTGCTTGGTGGTTATTAGACATAATAACATAATAACATAGTAAGGATATACATTAATTTAAAGTGCCAGATTGACAAGCATTCTGCATCAAATGGTTATCATTCTATAGATGAAATGGCTTGGTTGACGTATTTCACAAGATGTCGAGGCAGACCTGTTTCTGTCACTTGTGAGCTATGATCTGCTACTTTTTATTCAACTAAAGAACGTATAATGGATATTTAATTTTGTTTGTAAGTACCAGGCATTTTCAGTTTTCCTGGAAAAGACATGCTGTAAATCCTAACTTCAATTTATGTCAACTGTTTGTTGTAATATGCCAGCGATTGATTTTAAAATTAATGTACAAGACAGTTTTGTCAAGCCAAAACATTACTCGTCCCATAACACGAGGGTACCCATCACCTCCTTCGTATTCAGTTAAAGTCATCTGGTGAATTCAATGTCTATATTTACACCGTTGAGAGTACCGCAAATGACCACATCCAAATAAGTCATTTAAAATAATTGACATTAATGCCTGCTGACGGTACGACAGGTCTGGAAGAGTGGGCATGTTTACATTTGCATGACGTTTGGCACAAAGAAGAAAACACATTTTCTGTGCTGTGGGTTTGAGAGACAAGTCTAACAGTTAATCTGATAAACTGAGCAGATTGAGCCATGTGAATCTTTCACATTATGGGAATGTTTTGTGAAGTTGTTATGTGCTGTGAAACTGATAAGCTGAGTTTATGTGAGAAGGTTTTGGTTTGAGCTTCTAGTAAATTAAGACCTCTGACACTCTACGTCCGAGAAACATGGCCTATTTTGAAGCCTACTGAAAGTTTTCTATATTATTAAAGGATATAGGCTGTCAGTCAAGCTAAAAAGACTAAGAGCGTCATGCAAGTTTTACAAGTAAACTCTGTCCGGTATTGTAACTTTAAATAAATTCAAATTAGTGAAGTAATAGTTTACCCAATTATGAAAGACTTCTTCTGGAGAACATCTTTGGATTGACTATCACACCTATAGGAACAGCTTGCCCAAAACTGTTCACAGAATCCATTTGTTTCTTTGAAAGCTTAATAATTTATTTATTTGTCTCTAAAAGCTAAATTGATAATTACGTAGATTAAAATGCAGTTTTATGTAAGTGTGCTGTAGCTACTATGCGCTTCTTAATGTGTAAAGCATTTGAAATAGAACATCTGTTTCGAACAAATGACACAATTCATGAAAAAATGAGGAACTTCAAGCAAAGCCTGATAATTTTTTAATTAAAATGCATAAAAAACTACATCATTAGCACACATTGAAGAAACAGGAGAGAATATTTCAGAGCCAAAATTATAACATATGAAGTGAAAAGGACAATTTGTTCTGTACAGGAGTGTGTTGTGCTTCATCGATCTTTCAGCATGATCGTAATTTACGTAGCTTCTTAACAAAGATTCATTTAGCACGGTGAACATTTGTTCTAGAATCAATCGTTCAGTGCAACACACAATAAACATCAACATTTCATACAGTGGATAAATATAAACGTTACATTTGGTCCTGTTCTTTTGGGCCAGGGTTTCCTTGTGTTGGTCCATCACTTAAAAATTTCAACAATCACAAAAATATTCCTGAAAGATTGTCTACAACTTTTGTGAAAACAAGCCAGCCGCTACATAGAGACACATTGAGACTGATAGAAAATAATCAAACTACACTTTTATACTTCAAACCGAAAGATTTCTCGTACCGTGTTACTGAAAACTCTTGGTGTATGTTACCCAGAAGTCCTTGCAGCAGGTGTAAACCACTCCTGCATACAATAAGTATGACCATCTCACATTTTAAATCCATCTTTCCTGCAGCCACTGGCTTTGGGCAATAATCATACAAGAGGCGCAATGGGATGGGGAATAATCCCCTTCCATAAAGACATCAAAGCGGCAATGAATCAAGCTGAACACAGACACTTTTGCTCAGATAAAAAGGCCTAAAGGATGACCAATGATTGTGAAAGCAGATACCGCTCTCTCATCATTTATCCATCTATCTGTTTCCTTCATTCTCTTCTGTTTTTTCGCCCCCAGGTAACAGCAGCAGGTGTGAGCTTGGGAAAAACCTCTCGCTTTCACGCTGAAATATTCACCTACACCTGTTATGTGTATGTATGTGTGTGTGTGTGTCATGGCCACTTTACTGCCCTTGTACGAGTGAGTGCATGGTTTTGTTATTCAAATAATCGAGGCTGATCTCCTTTCAAACGTGCCCAATTATTGTCTCCGATTTCAGTCATTGCAAGAACAAGGCAGGGAAAATAGACAGATAATGTAGGTGCTTAGAGCAACATATTTTTCACACTTGAGAGACGGAGAATGACAACAGACGATTGTCTGAATCTTTGGCTTGTACGGGTTGAGTTCACCTGAGGGCTTATATCATGTGGAACTCTATCCGGTATAAATGTTATACGTTGCATCTCTATTATGTGGTTTACATGGACGTACATCCACTTAAATAAATGTTTTAGTGCACTAAAGCTGCATAAGAAAAACATAGACATTACATTAAAATTTGTTTCGTATAATTTAGAAAGAATATATTACAGTAGCACAAATTCCAATTTTATATTAAAAATAAAGAAGAATTGGAAGCAAATAGTAAAAAGAGAAACAATGCGAAATGTTCGTGACCCGGAAACGACCAAAAACAGGAACGTATCCACGTTGGCTCAAATAAATAAAAAAGTACACAAACAGTAAAGTGAGTTCAAACAAACCGCAGTAAGTCTGAAGAAACTGCAAGTCCTTAAAAGCAATCAGCACTGGGAAAATAATTACTCTAAAACTATTTAAAAAGAAAAGCAAGTCTCCACAAGTTCAAAAGGCAAATGAATTGTTCGTGATTTTAGCGCAAAGCAAGAAACCAAAGAAAAACACAAACGCTTGTCTGTCTCTTGGATTCTAGGAAGGGTTTTGTGTCAACTCTACTGAACAACTACTCCCAGCTCAAGGGTGAATCTCCTGAAAACTCAAAAATAAATTATACTTTTTTAAAAAGACAGTAAAGCCTGGTTTGGGGACCATAAACATTAAGAGTGCATAGCTATATTCACATTTATCTCCAAATTCCCATCGCGAAAATGTTTTTGAACATTTTAGTTCTTTGGGGATTGTCATTCTTCTTAATGGAATCTTACAATATGCATAAAGTAGTATAACAGAACAATCGTTTATAAATACTAAATCTCAAAGGCACCAAATAGGCATTTCTTAAATTGTCATATTTTGTTTCTGTTATTTGAAGTTGAATATGACAAATTTCCTAAGATTCACCCAAAAATCCTCTATATGACTATTTAATTTTCTTACATAGCATAACATAACTCTGTCCGACTGTTGCATAAGCGCATGTCACCATTTCAAGCATATTTCAGCCGTTTGGAAAGTACCTGACACCTTGGCCGACTGCTTTATTTACCTCTTTGAATTTTTGGTGTATTTACACATGTTCCACATCTGCCCTTAAAGTCCGGCGTCTTTTGTGTGCTCTTTATACTGTGTGCATGATAAATGCTATTGGTCTTTGCAGCAAAGCATTCTGGGAATTACAGCTTCCAGATTGGCAGATTGGCTATTAAGGCTGGATGAGTTGTTGATGTTCATAACTTGTTTAAGATAAACAGACAGGGACAGACACAGCCCCATTAGATTATCTACCCAAGCATCTATGATTATTGTCTTTTTTTTTCTTTTTTTTTTTCTTATTTATCAGTAACAAAAAAAGTAGCTGATATATTACTATTGGGTGTGTTGCTTTTAATTCTTTAACTCTTTCAATGTACATCTTATTGTCCTGTTGTACTTTGTTCCTCCTTCTGTTCGGTCGACTATAGTCCTGTCCAAAGCATCTGGAGGATCACAGGTTAGCTCTCTGTGTCTTTAACATCTCTGTCTCTTTGGTTTTGAAGCGATAGTCATGGCTTATTATCGAAAAATTATCACACATGCAAGATTTTTGACCCTTGATCTGGTTCAATGATTCTCTCAGTTTTTCCTCGCTCTCAGTAAGGCCTCCAGACGGACTCGTCTATGCGTGTTGACCCGGTCATCGCTGTGGGCGAATTGCTATGACTGCCGTCGGCGTCCACCCCGTCGCTCTGGTTACCGAGGCTGGCGTTGATCAGGCTGTTGTTTCCTCCCGCCGTTCCTCCGGCTCCGCTCGCCGCAGTGCATGATGAAAGCATGCGGGTGGGTGACCTTTCGCCTCCAGATCCTGCGCCGCCGGTCGGAACCATAGAGAACTGGTAGGAGCCAGATCCAGGTCCGTAGTACAGGTGATATGGCGAGGAGTTGGTCTGGAAGTTCTGGTTCTGGTTTCCTGGATACGGAGGCGGTAAGTAGGTGTGGTAGCGGCTAGAGGTGGGCATGCTAGCCACGCTGAGGCCTCCAATTCCAGTGCTTGATGGGTTGGTAGAGTAGGTGAAGGGATTCGGATAATGCACGTGTGAATCAGAGAAGCGGGGTGCTGTTAATGGAGCCAGTGATGGGAACGATGATCTCTGTTGGAACAGATCTGTACCTGCTGAAGAGAGATAAAGACGTTTCACTTTAAAGCTTAAAAACAATAGCTGAGAAGAACATTACATGTGCATGTAATATTTCTGTGAATGTTTCATGAAAGTCTGTGCTTAATTAATATAAGTACCTTCCTTAATCCTTAGGAATATTGTCATGCTTAATTATTTGAAATCCGGTATAAACTAAACTATCCTTTAGTCACAAATGAATCCCCAAGACACAAATGTAACTTTATGCTGAATTTAACATGATTAAGACTGTGATCCACAAGTCCGTAAAACCAAAACACACTGCGGTATATTGCCATCTAGTGTAGAATGCGAACACTTTAAAAAAGGCTATGGGTTTAATAGGGTCAGTATGCACAAAAACATTGCAACATTGTGCTTTGGCATGTTTGTAGGAGTCTACGTGATGAGGAAGACGATGAGAAAGACAAACAGACTCTTCCATCCACAGTTTTGTTTTCATGTCTTGTGCGTCCAGAGTCATGACGCAGGTTAATGCATGAAATGAGAACAGGTGCAGGGATAAACATCTGTCCACCTGCGTACACAAACCAGTCCCTGATCCTCGGACTGTTTTTGCCAGTTTACGCTGCTCACTGGCTTTATGTTTTTGCTTACTGCCCTCATAGGAGCAGTGGCTGCCGGGATACTGAAGCAGGCTTTGGCATGCCAGTGCCTGAGGGTGGAGAATGCCGGCTGTGCGTGCCACCGACTTGTTGAAATGTCTTCCCCACGTTTGTCTGGGTCGCTGGGTCCGTTTGCAGACAGGAACAGAGAGAGAAAAACATAGAGTTCTATTTTGAATTTTTTGTGTTAAGGGAGATTATTTCTTCAGGAAAAAATTATGCTTTTGGGATCTCACTCTATCTCTCTCTGTCTCTCTTTTCTTGCTCATTCTTTTGATTGTTTTTGATGAAGGGTTATGTATTGGATTCCTAGAGAAAATGTGTTGCTGTTGATGACTCAGAAGCGTCCGCATACACACACACACACACACACACACACACACACACACACACACACACACACACACACACACACACACACACACACACACCATACAAGATTTATTGCTTAAGAATTTGTAACATTTGCAAGGAATCTACTTGAATAAAGATGTGCCACTCACACTGGGGGCACACAGACTCAGTGGCTCCATCTAGAGTCTCATGTACAGTAACTTTAATGTAAGTTTGTCTAGCTACCTCACACATGATCTTCATTAGTCTCAGTTAAAAACTCTGTCAAAACAGAGACAAAAGAGCCAGGAAATGAGAGAGAGACAGAGAGAGAAACCTTATGTGTAAGGTTCGTTGTCAAATAAACATTTGTTATAAATTTGGTATTTTTTGAAATCGATATGCTTTTGATGTCTGTTTTTTCTCTAGACAACTTTGCGTTTTTTGAAATTACAGAATTTAGTTGTTGCGACTTCTTTGAAACCCTTTACTTTCAGACATTTTGGGGTAATAAGGCTTAGGTCTACTTTTTTTTGTCAAGTTATCTGGATTTCTGGAAGGGCGTAGAGTTTCTATAGCTTTGATTTTAATTTGAGGTTTATCAGTATATTGTATTTAATTTTGTTATACTTTTTATTTGCTCTAGGTTTTAATATGTGTTTTACCAAATGAACCATGTTGAACATGATAACTCTACATGGTTAACAGTCTCAAGCACTTATAATGCATGAAACAAAGTGGTACCCCTCCTTAATATGTTTCTCAATTGATATTAAAGCCTATATTTCACTCGTTTAGCATTAAGGCCTGTGTTTTTAATTCCAGCAAGTTTTGTATAGCTTTTCTGTTAATAAATTTCAAATAATCATTGTTGAACCTCAGGATCGGTGTTCAATCTGTTTGCAATGGTGTCTAACATTTGCAGTAACCTATAAATCAATCAATTACAGTTTACCCTATACTAGCACAAATGGTACTTAATGCATTGTCCTTCCCCCTTTGTATCTCAACCCGCAAGAGCGAGCAGTTCAGTTGCCAAGATCCACTAGTCCACAGTCAAGCGTGTAACCCTGTTCCCTACAGAGGTTTGCCTTATTTGAATACTTGTAGAAAGTGATTTTGTTTGTTAACAGAAAAGCAAGCAGTAGGAATTGTGCATGTTTGCGAGGGGGATCAGGGCCCTGGTGAGGATGCAAATTTTGGCCCTCACCTGTAAAATAGCAATGCAAAGACAGATGGATTACACCTGGACCAGGCAAATTATGTGGTTAAGAGACAAGAGAGCGAGAGAATGAGACAGACAGAAAATAAAGAAAGAAAATTATAATAGACACTCTATAAAATCAAATCCACATTTTTTTATTTTATAGATATTTATATGAGAATATGTACTAAGCGGATATCAGTTTGAACGTCAGATTTGACTGTTTGCTTTTGATTAGTTTGCTTTTTGAACTTCCATGTGGTTTCATGCACAAATTGTGACAGGAACCCACGAGAACAATAGATACAGATAAATTAACTGCACTGTATCCACAAAAGAATTTGGACACTTAAATCGTCTACATTTATGTGCATTGGGCAATAACAAAAGCTGTCAGCTAAGAAATAGATGGGGATCTCCTTTCAAACACAATATCCGTTTTGAAGCTGTTTTAGATATCTGTTTTATGAAATGTAATGAGATCAATGTTCTTTTAAGAGCAACTTTATTTGAACATCTAAAAAAGAGATGAATTTAAATTCCTAGCTGAATACTGAGATGTTCTAGCAGCGCCTGAACGTTGATAAATGCTAAGCGAAGGATTTATTGCTCAGGCGGACTGGTGAACCTGAGACCCATGCAAACATGTAAACTTTGTGTGTTTACGTTAGAGCTGTAGTCCATAAGAAAACACAGCACGTCGCATGCAAACCAACTCACTTCTGTGATCTTAAACATACACTGTCACCATTAGACAGGGTCGGGTTACCATTCACAAACATCTGTTACTGTACACAAGGTATTTGGAAAAATCAGGATATTCATTCATGACCGGAACGGACTGGAGATTAGAAAGGTCCTCCGGTGAGGAGTTCTGACCTTATTGACTCTAAAATCAATTTGTTGAAACAATTGCATTATTATTGAGCTATTATATAGCTTTTGCTGTTCCACAGGACAATGAAGCGAATCAATACGCTGTAAGTCTCTTGATCTTTCTGAAGCGTTCTGAAATAATACTGTTGGATATAATTACCGCCACAGGGCTTTTTGATCGCTGTAGCTCAGGGTGGTGAGTCAACATTGCACTCACACGCAAGTCGACAGCAGGGCTGTCTGATCCCACAGGAGAGAAAAATTACAAATGAAATCTTTTTAATCTCTGTTTTTGCTTCTCCTAGACAGCGATGACTGCAAACGGAGCCTAAACCAGGCCTTCTCAGATGTTTCTTTTGAGAACAAAGCCCCAGTTATGGCACATCTTCTGTTTCATATGCTGGTTTCCAACATTTCGTTCGAAGAGCGAATAATTGAAGACACATTTCTGTTTTTGAGAATATCTTAGACTAGGTGTCAGAAGACGCTGAATAATGTGATACACTTACACATAAAACTAAACTCAACCCGATTAAACACTCAGAAAAGAAGAGGCGTGTTTATCCTATGTGTATGTGTGGGTTAACACATCAACAGAAAATAAATAACCATGAACTGTCACCTGGTGTTATGAAATGTGTCACCTCACATGCCACGAGTCTATTAAAAGTAATAAATCTTCTTAAGTGCAATTGAAAAGAGTCATAAGTTGACCGGTGTGACAGAAGCGGTGTACGTGCGGTATAATATAAAATGACTAAGCTGGTTTGGATGTTTGGGGTTTGCCGGAACAGGAAGGGCAGGAATTCTGCGATGCCGCGGGGAAGGAAAACAGTGCCAACTCGGGCTGTGCGGTTGTGTGTCCATGGCAGCGAGCGCTTGTGTTGCTGAAAAGCTTGCCAAGACAGGTGTGTGTGTTCCACACACACAGAATATTCATTGGTATTTTTGGATGTAGGTGTGTGAAAGAGAAAGCTGGTTTTTATTTCATTAGTTTCAGCTGTTTCGGATTATAGAAATGCCCTTAAATTATCCCTCAAGGAAGTTTACAGCTTTTGTCTTTGGGCTTTCTGCACTGATTTTTGTTTAAAAGAAGAAAAAATGTATTCTGAATAATGAATATTTTGATTCACCCATTATGATTGCAACACACGCACACATCTGCATATTATAGAAGTCATGTGAGGACAACAGTGTGTGTGTGGTTTAAGGAAAGACGTGTCAGAACGATTTATTTGTTCTCTTAAGTGGCCACGACACGAAACAGCACCAACAAACCATTAGGCCAAAAATATTCTTCATAATATGTTTGATCTCTATGACAAAAAAATAACCAAATTGACAACCAGATGTGTCTGGTGTTTTTTCAAAGAAATCATACACTCTAAAATGAAAATCGTCATCATTTGTTCCCCCTAATGTCATTTCAAATCTGTGTGTCTTTTTATCCTCAGTAGAATACAACAGCAGATATTTGGCATTCCTGATCCTTTCATAACTATTGAATGCTTTCAGAAGACTTACAGTCCACTAATGGTATGAAATTCTTGCAATATATTTAAATGGTGTTTCTGGTTTGCCCCCATATTTTTCAAGATTCCAACTTTGTCATACAGGTTTGAAACAACACACTTGGTTGAAGTATTTGTTTTGGCATATGTGTATAGGTGTATGAGTGCAAAAAGCCTTACTTGGCCAACGAAATTCATCTTCAACTTTGCAGGTTTTCAGTGCAGGAGCATCAATCTGGTCTGACCATAAACCTGCACCAAAAAACATAAACGTTACAAATTATTTTGGAGATCAATGTTCGAGGACTTTCCTAGAATGAAATAGAAATTTCAGCAAACAGCAGATGAATGTTTAATGCAAGATTTATTATATTATTATTTTGTTAAACAATTTTTTATCTTTTATTTTAACATTTGAAATGCTACACAGAGTCCTGCTATAAACAGTTTTATGTACAGTTTATGTTTTCATTGACAGTAAAAAATTTAAATAATTATAATTCTTTTGATCCTGCTTAAATATATATCTCAAAACCCTATTGCTTAATGTTGCTTAGTTTCGAACATTAAATAAGTAATATTATTGTGGATTATTGTGAGTGGTTTTAGTAATTGCAACAGAATGAATGTGTCCGCACATCCTCAGTGTGAGAGGCAGATCAGTGTTTCATCAAAGTTTCAGATGAAAACAAACGCGTGTGAGTTGAAATCTTACACTGGAGTCACATAACACAAGCACAGATATCAACTACACCTGTCACTGTGTGTGTGTGGTGGCACACGACTTCATGGGTTGATATCTTTAAGATCTTTGAAATGCTTTAAGAGAATGCATGTGTGTGTTTATCTCTAGTGTTGGATGCTTGTGAGAGCACGCTCTAACACACGCACACTGTTAGCATCAGCGCACAACTGTCTTATTCCTATGCGCCAATGGTTGCGTAAGTTTAAAATAATATACTTTGTGTGTGTGTGACTGTGTGTCACACTATGCTGAACTGCCAATTTGACATGCAAATAATTCCTGTTTGCTATCAGACTGAAATGAGATAGTTGTTACAAGCTAATCGTTTCAACACACACACATGTATGAGACATGTACAAATTCAACTAGATATTTACATTTTCCAGAAAATATGTCAGTGAAGCGTGCGCATGCAAAACTTGCTGCAATGTTGCACGGCTGTTGTGAGTCAGGGTGTCGCACAGTAGTTGCTAGTAAGGTGGCACGGGTGTTCTTCAATTGTTGCTTTTGTGTTGTTGTTTGTTGTTTACTAGACCAAGTTAACACTTTAAGTTCTGTTTTCTGGATAAGGAGACTAACAATACATTGTTATTATAAATAATCATTGTGATATGATGTATGCAACCATTTAGCATTTTGCCATTCTACCTTCCTGGTGTGATTCATAAGTGAAGAAAAACTAAATGAATGGACTGATTTGCATAATTTATTTATGCTATAGATAAAATATATTGTAATTTTTATTGTTGCATAGATTTCTTGGCTCCAATAATGCTGTTGTGAAAATTTGACCTCTACTGATTTAGTTTAATCGTGTATAGTACATTTATAAGATGCTTTCACTCAGATATGAATCTTTTTTCCGTGAACTTTCGGATTAGAGATCTGAACAAACCTCGAGCTCTGAGCACAAATAAAGCGATGCAAGCTTTAGCAACAGCATTAAAAACACACTGTTTCCAGTCTGTCTCTCTGGTTTTCACCACACAATGATAAATTCTTCAGTATAAATGCTCTTATTGAGGCCACAGCTTGTGCTTCTGCTGAAGAAAATAAACATCTCACTCAAATATTTTGATTGGCCGATATACAACGTCAATAACAGTTAGTCGTAGTTCTGCTGCTGTTAAACCAGCGTGTCGCAGAAACGGTGTGTTTGTGTGCGGCTATAAACAGCACAATATGTGGCCAACCGGGAGCGTTTTTGCTTGTGTATGAGAGCCTTAGTGTGTATTAAAGTTGAGAGAGTTGAAATTTCCATTGGCCATCCATTCCATCGTTCGCACTGAACTTAGATCTGCTCGTCATAGCACTTCTGGGCATTTTTTGATGTACAGTTATGTGGATTGCGGTTTTTAACATGGAGTGTGACGTCCTATGACTAAGACTGTAATTAAAGATTGGGGGAAAAAAGTGTTTATTGTGTGTTTCATTTTAATGGTTTAATGGTTTTTGATTTAATATTGCCATCTCTGTTTGACATGTACACATTTCACTTTTCAGACTTATGTTAATGTGGGTTAAGGTCAACTGACATTTTCTCAATTTTTAACACAAGATTCAATTGCAGATGTCACATTAAAATCATTATATTTACCCTCGCTATTTTACATTGCTTAAATGAGTCAAACTACACTTTAAGCAGGGCTTGATGTATAACAGCAATCTAAACTACAGATGTTAGATGAAAGAATATTAAATGAGAGAAAGGTTTAGTCTATGGTGAGCAATTGGTCAGGAGTCAGAGAGCGGTTTTATATCGCTGGGTGGAAATGTAGGAAACTTTCCTCAGAACCTTCAAAAATAAACACAACCACTATGAGGTCTGGCCTTGCTCTCAGATCCTTCACCACACGTCCTTAAAAAACGCAAACAGATGCGTAGGCTCGGCCTGACCGCCCACAGTCGCTTTACCGACTGTCTGATGCGCGGCAGCTCCAAAAAATATGAAAATTATTCATATTTGATTCACATGACTCCGTTTCGTCTCTGTTGGTACAAAGTCATGTTTGTCCGGGAAATGTTTGTGATATTCATGACACTTAACCTAATCAGGTTGCAATTTTTATATACTACAAAAGGAACCGGTTTGAATGATTTAAAAGAATTTCACACACACTCAGTTTGTCAGAAATAAAGAGACCCAGTATCAGTGTTTGTATCTGCAGTGTGTTCATATGCATGATCGCGTATGTCACACTACACAGATCCGTATCTCTTTATACCTATACTTTGATTCTCTTAAGTTTACTCTGCGCTTTCGTTTGTTCCTTTCTCACGGGTCGTCTGAAGCGTGTCATCGCTTGTTTGCTGATGCTAAAGTTTGATTCGTCTCCCAGATCCGCTAACACAACAATGGTGCGTGTGTACGTGGGCCAGCACCGTGTCCGTGTGATTTGACAAATCTGTTTAAGCATGAAGTCTATGTTTGGTTTTTGTCATGTAATATTTGTTTACAGTCAGCTGCAATCTGCTTACCTCTAGAATGATGCAATGTAGACGCACACTTTGCATCACTCAGGTGGTATGATGGACCATCTAATTATACTGTGATTAGTGTGATAAATCACTGATTTAACATGTCTATCTTACACACGTCTGTCTGCAGACCAACAAAACCCATGGATGTCTGACAGAATGTGTGTGTGTGTAAAGATTTATATCATAAAGTTCGGCCTGCATGAGAGAGCGAGTCAGCACCCCCGGGTGAGTGATAATGTTAAAATTAGACATAACGGTATCTCTCATAAAGACCTTTCATAAAAGACTAAAGGGTGCTTTTTGACGTGCTTCATTACGTTCCCCAAATATTTGGCCCTCACGGTTATAGACACACTCGCACACACAAGCCTACAGCAGACACACAGACTCCGCCGTTTAAAGCCCAGCTAATGTGTTTTGTCTGCTTCAGGTGTGTGTGACAGGTCTATGAAGAGATAATTCTTCTCTTAATCCACCTGCAGATATGGATACTACACATACCTCACCCACACAGACACATAAACATACACTTTTGATGGTTGTGTGTGTTGCTAACCTCACTGTACAATGCAAAGTCGGGATGAGTCTGTGGTTTGCAGGAATGCGTATCTGTGTCGTCGTGTCTAAATCACATCAGTGTTATGACCAGGGCTGTGCGATTAATCATAATTATTTTTATAATAAAATGTTGGATTCCAACATTTATAAAAACACAAAAAAAATCTAGATACAAATATTTTGGCAGATTCTGTTTTGCGAGGATCATCTCATTTATCTGTGTTTATTTTTGATATATATTCATTTTTGTATTATTGATTGAGAATAACTAACACTTATAAATATAAAATGATTAATGAAAATTACCATATTTATTGCAAACTATTTTTAATACTAATCATTATTTTAAAAAATAGTTTAGGAAGGTCAGTGATGATGACCATTTATCTAGAGTATCTAGAGGGACTCTGGACCAATGAGATTTTACTGAAGGCTTTTTCACTTTAGGGGCTGCCCAAAACAACGCAATGGAAATGAAAAACACACACATTATGGTGTATGAGAACTGTTGAGCGGGTGGGCGGGGTGTGAAATCTGCTTGGGTGTGTGTCTGTTTAAGCGACAGAAAAAGCAAATGGAAAGATAAACAGCTACAAGCTACTAGTGTGTGTGTGTGTGTGTGTGCGTGCGTGCGTGCGTGCGTGCTTGCGTGTACAGGATTGGCAACACTTGTGAGGACCAACTTTTGAAGTCACAAAATATTGAAACATCTGGAAAACTGGCGTTTGTATGCATTCAGGTGGTTCTCAGTAGCAAAAAAGTCTCATAAATTTGTCAAATCATGTTTTACTATTCTAGTAATGTCCACAGGTTTATGTGAGGACAGAAAATATCATAAGCCTGCATAGAAAACAATGAAAGTCTTCATTTACAAATACACAAATGGACGGCGTTTTATCTAAACTGACTCACCAGGCATTTAAGTCATACATTGAACTTGCTTGTGTTCCTACATTTTTTAACTACAATGAGCTCATATTGAATCAATGTATTTTAATTGTTTTTATATTAACTTATTAAAATAAGTTAAAATTGTTTTATTGGAGTTATGGCACTCATAACAGGTCAAAATGAAAAATACCAAGTTAAAATGGCTTGAAAGGCCAATTTCATTGTACTTGCAAGCCAGCAAAACTGTACTTGTGCTTTTGTGGGACTCTTGACCATGAGTTGCAAGCTCTACTCATTGAAAAGTTTTCACCAATAGTGAAACAAACCCACGTCTTGTTTTGCTTTCAGACAATGTCTTAATGTTTCATCGCCCACTATGACACATACAGACGTGGGAACTGAAATAGAGAGGGATTGCTAGATTCCAGACTGTAAAGTGTGAGGTGTCATGCAGAGCTAACGTCTGACTGATCCAAAAATACACACACACCTGGTATCTGTGAGGTGCTGGTGGGGCTGTAATGTGTTTGGTGCGGGCGGGCAGTGCCATTGCCAGGGTTCATTCTCATTCGTTGGAAGCGTTCGATGTCCCCGAGGCGGTCAGAAAACTTATGCGGGTCGTCTGGCTTTACGCGATGACCTGCGGAGAGAGAAAGAAGGATGAGTTTGTAAAAACCATGTGCTATCTTTCCACCAAATAAGATGCGGGTCGCATGATGTCTGGAGCAAGAGTTTTTAACGCCTGGTTAGGTAACTTGCTTTAAACTTGCAACAGAGCTTCGGCTTAGAGACCGGTCTGCGAACTTGTTGGTGAGCATCAGACGTGACTCGCGCAGAGTTTGATGATCCACAGAGGAAATCGCCAACAAAACCCTTTGAGAGTGCATGTGGGGGGGTTATCACAGACAATGCGTTGCCATCCCACTCCAGTAGCCATTATAGACACACACACCATCACATGTGTGGTCTCTAATGGATGAGTTTAATGTGACTATCAGTGATGTGTGTGAGGAACATGTGAACATTTTGTGGTTTTTAATGTGGAGTAATGGCTGGATTTGAATATTTCATTCAGATATAGAAAGGATAGCAGACGCTGTGATATGGATTTTGTGTGTTCTTGGCCTCTCGTTCACCCAAGGGCAATACATCATTCTGTATTTTTTTTACCCCTGGGGTAATATTCCTGTTCCTGTTTATTGCTGCCTCCATCTGATGCCGCTGTGTCTCTCATTTGATTGAAATGCTCTTTTTCTTTACGGTTTGTTTATGAAGATTCACAAGCACAATCCCGTAGGGGGTGAGACTCGCGAAGGATTCTCATTAACAACTCATTATGTTATTTGTTCTACGACAATAATTAAATGGAGATTAATATGAAGTTAAGATTAAGTCTTCTGTTTGAGTGTCCTGTTCGTGCGTGTTTGTGTTTCTCCCCCTTAAAATTATTGAAAGAGAAAGACTTCTGTGAGAAGCGACTGTGGTGTGTCGTGGTTGTGTTTTTTTCTTATATTTGCCACTTCTACTTAATAAGAGTTTATCTATGTATGTTTTTTAAGTCTTACTGTTTTCGTTTTAAGTAGTGCTGGTTTTCGCTCTGATTTATCTCCTGTAATGACCGTGTTTAAGCATAATAAGTGTGCAATTCTCATTTTCACAAAAGTAAGACGTTTGTTTTTAAATGGCCAGTTTGACTACCCATCTAACATGTAGTCTGTAATGTTAACTTTTTTATTTTAGACACTCTTGTCTTGTTAATAGACTCTGTGGTTTTTTTGTAGCATGGACAGTTCCTCTCATGTGTAGATGGTTGTGGGTGAATTATTATGGATGGATGAATATTTCATAGGTAAGGGGCACTTAGACAGGAATGTTGACGTTTTGTGAGAATGATATCATAACCACAGGACACACACAGACACACTAATTACAGTGGATCTCTCTTCTATACACACATACACACACTGCGGTCTGGACGGTCAAACACAAATGAGGTGGACACTAGTGCGAATCAAAAATGTACACACATACGTACCTATTAGTTACAGCTGTCAAACTACGGTAAAAAGTAACACGTATAAGAATCTACCATGTTTTAAACGGACATGAAATATATATGGGGGGTTAAATTTCTTAACTTTTAAAGCTTCTGTAAGGGAAAAATCCCCCACACAAAAAATTATCTCATTAACTTACACCCCTGTCATCCCAAACCAGTATGACTTGATACCCGCAGAACACAAAAGAAGATCTTTTGAACAAGGCTGGTAACTGGACACAGTGGAATCCATTTCCTTGACTTGGTTTTCTGTCCATACAGTAGAAGTGAATGGATGTCGGCGATGTTCTGTTACCACCACTCTTCAAAATATCTTCTTTTGCAGAATATAAAGTTGCATTGCTAGGATGGTGAGTAAATGATGGAAGAATTTTTATTTTGGGGGCGAACTATCCCTTTACCTAACAGCTAAGATATTTAAGTTCTGTAGCTACTATACATAGTACATATGGTTAGAAGATCAGACAGTATGCTTTTTTTCTGAAAGTCCAGACTTTCTGAGGCCCACATTGCTCACTTCACACTCTCATACGCTCACGCTAAAGATCAACTGACTGATACGCCCTGCTTCCTTCCTTTCGCCTCATTCTCTCTTTCTCAAACCTGCAAAGAAAGAAACATATGTTCCCCTTTGGACAGACTGAACACAAGCTCTTTTAGCTCCTGTCTGTATGTGTTTGAGCAGGGCTGAAACCCGGCAGTCGCTGTGGACGACCAGACGTGTCACGGCGGACACAATGTAAATATTTGTACGGGTGTCTATAAATGGGACTGGTAGGCACTTGATAACATTGTGGAATTGATCTTCTGGTATAGACGCAGGGTTGAAACGTGCTTTAAATCAGCTGGCCAAGTGTTCGACAAACAAATAGATGGCATTTCGGGATGCTTAGCTGTTGACTGATTGAAAAGCTGTGATTTTTCAGTGTTTGATAAAAATATACGTTTAAAACTGTTTAAAAATGTCATTTAGATGTTTCAGTTCAAGCATGAAAACAAGTACTATCATCATGTCACTAGTGTGTCTGCCTGTGTGCGTGTGTGCGTGCGTGCGTGCGTGCGTGTGTGAGTATAATGTGTTCAGGTGTGGAAGTGAGGCCTCAGATACAAGTTTGCTTCCGTAGTAACGAACGCTTCTACATCTGCTAAGAGCACCACACCTGGCTTCCTTTAGCTTTTAACATCCTGAAATTTCTCTGCCTTATCTGTTTCACTTTCTCTCCATCTGTCATTTCTGTGTGATGTCAAAATGTCAGTCCAATACATAACCAATCTCATCAACCCAAGACAGGAAGTGACTGTGTTGGTGTAACCTGTAATGTTGAACAGAGCCTCTATTCACTCTCGAACTTGACTCCCTTTTTTAAAATTTTGTTATCTTTCCGATATTTATATTCAGTGTTTAGAACTATTTGCCATGCCTGCTCATAGGATGTGAACTTTGCATTTAGAACAGGGGTTGTATGATGTTGTTATGTGAAGTGGTTTGTAAGTGCTGAAAAAAAGAATACTAAAAAATTCCCTTTTAATTTAATGCATTGGATTGTTTGCATTTAATGCTTTTTCCTTTGCTGCATATTATTTGTTGCATTTTAGACTTTCATTTCTTTTTTATTCAAAATTTTACTTGTTGCATAAAATTTTCGCATTTTGTGCATGCATGTTTGGCATGCAATGCATTTGCATTATATTATATGCATCTGAATTTTTTGAATTTTAATTGTTTTTGCCTTCGCTGTATTAGATTCTTGCGCATTTTATTCCTTCATTTTTTGCATTTAATGTTTTTTATCTTTAATTAATTTATTTTTACATTTTCACGCATTAATACATATTTTACTTTAATGCATTCGATTTTTCCACATTTCATGAATCCATTTTTTGCATGCAATTTTTTTGCATTATTTAGTTTGCATTTGGAGAATTAGATTTTTTTATTTAATGTTTTTTTTCTTTCCTGAATTTTATTTTTTAATTTCCTGCATATTTTTCATGCAAGCAATGGTTTTGCATTAAAAAATGTTATTAGATTTTTTTATATTAATGTGTTTCCCCTTTTCGGAATTGTATTTTTCGCATTTCATGCATCTATTTTATCAAGCATCAGTTTTGTATTTGCTGAATTTATTGATAGAAAATATATTTCTTGATTTTAATATGATAAAATGTATTTAGGAGTACAGTAGTCTTCTTTTAAGCAGTAATAAAGTGTGTGCTATTGATAAAGACACTCAATGTTCTTTCTGTGCGTTTCTTTTTATAATAAGGTCACAGCACAGGTCGATGACTGCTTTTGATGTGTTAAAGTAGTCACAGAAAGTCCCCTGCTATGTGGTGACAAATAAATATTCTCTTCCGTTTAATTCTCGTTTCACCCATTGCATTCTTTTTTTTGTCTTCGGGGCAAGTAGGAGCAGGTTGTGCGAATAATCCAAATAAGTCAGACAATATAGGAGGCAATGGCTCATCTGCCTCTGCTGTCCTCTGTTTCTCTGTTGTTAACATTTCTGTGCTTTTCTGTTAAGGTCTTGTGTACAAAAAGCAGGAAAAGCTGAAAATGTGTAACAGAGCACATATATGTTTGCGGATTTGGTGATATCTGCGTAAGACATATATGTGTGTGCATGTGTTTTTTGCATGTATGTTACACATTATCTTATAAAAAGACTAGAAATTGTTTTATAACAAATACAAATTAAATTAATTTAATAATTGACTTTAATGTGTAACTTCACAATACTTTGCATTTAATGAATAACTTGAATAGAAAAGTCAAACACCCATAAGCATAAGATGTGGGAACATAAATAAAACCATTCTGCACCATGTGAATAGCTACAAGAATGCTCAGATCCTCTGGAGCTGTTTTAATCACTACTATAATCCTTTCTATAATTCAATTTGTGGCATTTTATAGTTTTAATAAGTTTACTATCACTTTAAAATTATAAAAGAGTAATAAAAACAAGTAGGTGTGTCCAAACTTCTGCAGATAGCTGACAGCGATATTGTATGTGTGCATGCACCTGCATCGCGTGTTGTTTGCTGTTAAGCTGGTTTTGGTTGACCTAGTTGCAACTCGAATTGTATATATATCATAAGCAGGACGCATCTTTAAATGCATCTGTGTCAATAATAACTCACAGCAGCAATGTTCTGAAATCAAGACAAAGTGCATGGCTACTGATTTCAAACACAGCTGAACACTTTCATCCCTAAAAGCGGTGTAAAAGTTTATTTGAGATTATTCATGATGAATATGAGAGGATTTTAGTGAGATGATGAGAACAGTTCAAGGTGTTAAAGGGAGGGAAAGGACCCTGCGCTTTAATGTGCTGCTGCCTACGTGTGTGAACGTATGTGTGCGACAGGATTTGACACAACTGCAGCTTGCAGGAGTGTGAGAACAGATACATATCTGTGTAAATGGTTTCTACTTTTTACTGCACGCAAGAATATGTTTACTGAGCTGTATAATTGAAGAGGTTTAAAGGGAGTTTGTGTCAGATTTAGTGCACTTCTGGGGACATTTGATCCGTGAAATATAGCTACTGATCTACAGCCTTGTTTATAAGTTTTCATTTTATATTCATAAGTAACACACTAATGTAAAGTGAATTCAATGACTAAAAACTGTAGTTGTTTTAGCATCATCTAATAAAGAAACATCGTTTTAGATGTTTTAGAATTGTCTGCTATTTTTTAATACAATGATTAAAAAACAAGATCAAGATTTTAATGTATTACAATACGAACCCTTTAAATCTCTTTCTCTCTCTCTCTCTCTCTCTCTCTCTCTCTCTCTCTCTCTCTCTCTCTCTCTCTCTCTCTCTCTCTCTCTCTCTCTCTCTCTCTCTCTCTCTCTCTCTGTATTACTGGAAGTTCGAGCACATCTTGCGTCTTCACAGTTGAAAATGGTAGAAAAATAAACAGATGATTCAATAATATTCCCGTCACACTCCTCCCTCTGTTCCCCCCCCTCTCTCTCTCTCTCTCTCTCTGTTTCCGTTCTGCCCTGCATGTCTGTCACAATTTTATCAGAGACTGAGGTGCGTTTATGATGTGGCTTTATTAAATTAGTCTTTAAAGCTGCTAATGGGTGAAGGTTTTTCAAAGACAAGGTGGGCCCGTCCTCTCTGGCAGACAAATAAAACCTTGGAACTCTTTGTGATTTTTGCTGGATTGTGTGTCTAGAACTGTCCTGGAGTTGTGTAGACACCCCACTTCTCTCTTATGGGCTTTTGTTGAGTTAATCCCTCAAAGAAAGTGCAGTACAATAGCCGGGAGGTGAAAGGATAAAGTCACTGTTTATGTTTTTTTTTAACTCTGGTTTGTGTTGATCTTTTTTCAAAGTAGCAAAGATCCAGTGACACTGCATGCATGACTGTAGTGTTTCACTCTTATGAATCGTCTTTTCATATTATTAAATGCATTCCATTTATTCGACATACAATATTGGCTCCATTCATATGTTGAGCCAGCGGTGACGAAAACTGCCATGATGACCGTTCGCCGTCAGCAATGTCTTTGAAGAATCCTTCTTATGAGCCAGGGCTAACAATATTAGTGTGATAATACCACCATTAAAATTTTGCCGAACACGCACACACACATACTTGTGAGTCACTCATGGCCAAGACTAACACAAATTACATCTCTTTATTTTTCAGATGTTTTTCCTAGAGAGCAACGGGATTAAATATAGAACCAGAAAAGACCTTTGTTTAAGTCTCCGTGTCCTCAGACCCCAGTAATGTTTTTCCTCTAGATCAATACGATATCCTTCTTAAGCCTTATATATGTCTAAATGTGAGTGAAGATATGTTGAGGTCAGATTTTTCCCAATGTAAGGATATCCAAACTAGTTTTCAGATTTTCATAGTACAATACATGTATTCCTTCTTTGACCCATTCAAAGCACTCTTTGTTTGCTCTTCCATTTATTTACCGAAGCTCTTTAAAGATTTTGTCTTCAAATTGGATTTTATATACTATTCACATGATGGGTGCAGCGTGCATTATTTACGGATCATGGCACACCTGGCAGGTGTTCTATACACACAAACTCGAATGCATGTGAGTACACTCCTTTATTTACAGAAAACACGGAGTGATATCTTTGGAAAAATAACACAGCAAATGATATTGTTAACTGATTTACATATGTGTGCTAAAATGCAAATACAGCCAAACACAATGTTGTACTTTTGTGTATGTGTGGGGTCTGTTTCGTCAGGTTTATAATCTTTCGTCTCTCTTTAAATCCACATAAGCTTGTCTCATGCCGGCTCTTCTTAACAAAGTATCATATGACATTAGCAAACAAATGATTCCGGACCTTTTCTAACTCAATTATTCAAAATAATTTTTGTTCAACCGGTGGTCAAAGCTGTATTTATTTTTATGTTATGCACAAAATCTAATTTTATTTCATTTACTCTATAATGAGGCATAAAGAGAGAATTGGAAAAAAGGTCCAGTAGTGAGTACATTTATCTTGAGTCTAATTCACTTTGAATAAGTTTTCAATAAATAAAGTTGTTCTAACTTAAGCCTAAGTATTAAAGAATATAATAGAATACAATAGAATAGAATAGATTAGATTAGAATAGTATGAAATGGAATCGAAAGGAACGGAAATATTAAAGATTTATTTATTCTGGAAATGGAAATGGTATAATTTTGCCTTGTGTTTTGATTGTTTTTTTGTGAAGAGGCATTATACTGCCCCCTGGCATCTAATATTCTGGTTCTAGTTGAAGACCAGCAGATGAAACTGCGTTAATGCATCTCCTAGTTAAAATGACCTCAAGTCATCATGGACATGTTCCACGAAGGCAGACAGACTCAAAGTATCCAACTCATTTTGTCCTTATTGTAAATAATTAATTTTTTTCCTAACATGCTCATTTTTCTTAAAGTTGTGAATTAACCATTCTGTTTTTTGCTTATGTGGCTTAGGGCCTTCTCAACTATTTTCCCACATTTGTCACCATTATGCTTTTCTCAACAAGTTCATCGTTATAGAAATGCCTGTGCTGTTTCTATCTATGTATCGTGAGTAGTTTTGTGTGTGTGAGTGTGTGGGGTCTGTCCCGTCCATCAGGTTTATCAACTCCGTAGGTAAACATTTATAAGGTATTATTCTATTGGCAGCACTATCAAAGTATCGCTTGCACACCCACGCAATGACACGCACACACACACATGCATGCACACACACGCACACATAACCTTAGACAGCCCGTGCCTGGGGGAGAGGAGGGTGTGGTTTTTTCATGTGAAGTATGAAAAATGCCATCAACACAACATATCTGACAAAAGCAGGAGACACAGGCACACCAAATTGTGTAAATGAAACAGCAAACACATTTAAGCGCGGTATATTTAAGTAAAGAGCATTGGGGGCTGGTATTTCGGGTGGATCACAATAAGTGTAAAAGTGTTAATGTGATTTCAAATAAAATGAAATTTACAGCTTGCGATATTATATGCAAGTTGTGTGGATTGGAATGTTTAACATTTTAATTGTTAAAAAAAACAGAAGCACAGCTTTATAATTTGTTGGTCATAGGGTCATAGTAATTTCACATGGTTAAGGCCTATGACCACACCTTTACTGTAACCACTAACATGCATCATTTCACACTTCAATGCATCTAAAGCCACCTGTGCATTAGTAATAGTTGAGTGAGCATTGGCTATGGGTCACCAGCTGAACGGCTATGTGACACTCAGGAAACAGATCTGAAGAGTCATTAGACATCGAACATTGCACAGCAAACATGACCATTACAAGCACACTTTTTGGTATACTCAAAATATTTTCTTGACCCATGCAAGTTTTGTCTTTCTATCTATTGTGTAGTTTTACTATTGTTAGCTAATGCAATGACATTTAGACTTTATTAAGAACTGCTTACGTGTCTTTCTAGCTCTGAAAAGCACTCTTACGTATTCGCTCTCTCTCTTTAGTCTCTGGGCTGTGGTTGAGGGCTGCATTAGAGATATAGATCTGTACCCCTCAGTGCTATGTTAATTCAGTGGGCTCTAATGCGGTCAGGCACTGCTGACCCTGCTGGCCAGAGAAAGTGCCTGCTTTCATTGAACCCTGTGTTTGTGGCTCAGGGACGCACCCTCTCTCTCTCTCGGCGTCCGAAACGGCTTAATAACACACCACAGCTGACATCTGAGGTGGGAAATCATCTAGACGGAGTACTGTTCGCTGTTTAATATTAACACACGCTTCGGTGCAGGTGTGCATGCTTTTATGCAGAATATAGGCTGACATTGAAACTAACATTTGTGAAATGAAATACATTGTAAGTTTTGAAAAAGAACGCACAAACACGGCGGCTCTGCTCGCTGGGATCATCTGCGGATGACTCATACACTCTTCAGAGCAGCCAGTGTCCTCAAATAGTTCAAATACTGATCTTCCTGTTCGAATATTGCACATATAATGTTAAAACCTGCACCGGTAGAGCCACAGAATTCATACTTTATCATTTCAACACTATAGCGTATAAAACTCAGCACTTGAAAGTGAACTTTAAATCCAGCAGATTATCTAATCTGTTACACTTGGCACACATTCTAAAGACATCTCAAGCCTGGATTTACCACAGTAAAGAACACGGTATGAAGCAAACACACATGAGAGGCCATCTCATTGTTTTTAGTGTGTTTAGATTCTTACCGCCAATTTTGTATTGTGTATTTTGTGAGTTGGATTGGTCTTACATATTTTTTTGTATTGCTGGCTCCACAAAATGAAAAAAATATGACAAGGGTTGTTTGATTTATGATGGAATTACTACTCTATATATCTTTAAATGATCAGCACAACCGACGTCCTAAAAAACGTTATTTAAAAACTGTTTTGCAACTCTTACAATGCATCTTACTAAACATTATTGAATATGACAACGAGCATTGTGCAAAAAAGTGGTTACCAAACACAAGCCGCAGACGATAAAACTATTAGTCTAGACGTGGACTACGTAATACCCCTGTCAACACTCTCTTTGATAGTTATGCAGGGAAATTTGGGTACTCACGTCTTGGCTCTCGAGGTCCGTCCACGGTGACTTTAATAGCGCGGTGGTATGTGGCGACTTGTGGTGGTCCAGTGAACACAGTGATGGTCAGAGTGAAGCTTTTGCCTGGGACACAACAAAGAACACGCAGAATAAAATGAGATCTATTGAACGTCGAACAAAATGCAAAATCAAAGCAAAATTGATAGAATCATGCACAAAAAAATCCAAAATCAAAATTGTGATGTTATTTTATGGTACTAACTAATAGCACTCAGACACCATTGTAGACATGGTGTGAAGGAGAAAAAGCATTTAAGGTTTCCTAATAGAGCAAACACAGTACAGTCAATATTTCAGCAATAAGTCGTCATGATTTATCTTGACAATGTGGAAAGAAATTCACCGAGACGTGATTTTCTCCACATTCAGTCTATTGGGTAAGATTGAAATGAGATAAATCTCTTCAGGTTGATGTTGGCTCATGAATGAACAGTTCATGCACAGCCCATGGACCAAACTGTATATGTATAACAGAGAGAAATGAATGAATCTCCTCTGGAGAGAGGCAACACTCCAGCTTTGATGCCCTTTGAAACGAGTGTATGATGTGGATTAGTGAGACAATGTGTTCCAGATTGTTTTTGGACTCCAGTGTGTCTCTGTATGTGTGTGATCCGTCTTTGAGGAGGAGAGGGCAGTGGTTTGTATGAGGGCTGTAAGGGTGGGGTAATTGACTGCAGAAATGAAAGGTACTTTTAATTCGCACTGCGGCGCTTTCCATTCATCCGTCTGCAACTATTTAAAGTCGAACATTTACAGGAAAGAACGTCGGAAACCCGGCTGAAGAATGTGAGGAACGCCGTTTTTAGGTGTATAAACAAACACAAGGTGGGTTTCAGCCCTGAATATATCATTAGAAAAAAAGTTCTATTTTTCATGCATGCCAAAAGTGTTCCAAAAGTTGAAAGATGATCGTGAACACACAAACAGAAATGTGTCACCTCTGCCGCTTCTTCCCACGAATCTCAGGTCGTTGAATCGCGCCACTTGGTTCTTCATGACCGCAGACGCGTTTCGGAGTTCCGCGGAATAATTCTCATCATTCCCCGCCATCACTGTGACCAGAGTCCCGTCCGGAACATCACCCAGAGCCACTACCTAATACACAACAACGGTACACACATTTACACAATAAATACACACAAGTACAGTGTGATCTTCTTGTTTGTGCACGTTTATTATTAAAAAATAATAAGACATTTACAAATAATATAATATTTACATTAATATAAGTCACTTGAATAAGCTAGATATAAAAAATAAATGCATTGAAAATAAGTTGCCAAATTGTTGGTTTGCGTTTATAAAGAATTACAAATATTTAATATCTAAACTAAAATGCATCATTATTATTTTGTGCAGCTTATTAAAGCATTAATATGCATTTATAGATCCTGAAACAGAACCGGATTACATAAAACTTTAAGAACTTTAATATAGTTTTACCTTAAAAGCCACCGGGAGGGTTTTGTTGCACCTCCAGTGTGACGGCAGGACCGAGCACAGAAAGTTCGGGCTGTCCGTGCGCACCAGTTCTCCGGCGTGATCCGCCAGTACATCCACAACAGAGCGGTTCTCCATGGGCCGGCCGGTTCTGAGCGGGCCCGGTGCGCTCATGCTCGGGTTCTCGTTCACTTTAGCGCACGGAAAGGATGCGGAGGGCGGCGTGAACCGTCTGCTCGTGCTCGGGTCTACGGGAATATGCATCACAACAGGTTTACAAGTGAGACCCCGGGAAGAGTTCAGAGACCCGCAGATGTGGGTGTCAGGTCCGTGGTGATGGGGGTCCCAAAAACTCCTTTTCTTTCTGCAGAGGCACTGACAACCCCCAAACACACACACACACACACACACACACCTCTATTCTACATGCGGACACACACTTCACATGTGCTTTAAACGGGAAGCACCGGAAGTTTTTGACAGGTTTAATTTATTCCTGAGTGTGAGTTCCAGATGCGTTCAGTCCTGTCAATCTAAAATGACGAAACACATTAATTCCAAAGTTTCTGAAGTTCCGCTGTCCCGTTTCCTCGACAGTTATTCGTTTCCGATTGGATGTTCACGATGAAGAGTTAAAGATGAAGAAGTTTGGGAGCTGTGACGCGTGTGAGTGCAGACGCTGCGCTGCGCGCTCTGTAGTGGACCTTTATTTACACAACTCATTATAGACTCAAGTGCGCTCGGCCGTACACCAATCAGCGAGCGGGGCTGGGTTGAATCGACCAATCAGTGAACAGGGCCGGGTTACATCCGCCCACACGCTCACCGAGGCAAAGCTGAATGCTTGTGTGTTATCTGAGATATGCTTCGTTATAAAGTAATAAATGTATTCTTAAATATTATGGATGGACGTTTCGAGTGTTTTAATTTTTTTTAAACATTTTTGAAACACATTCGTGATTGTAAGTGGACATAAAAAGAAAATTCCCCTTACATTGAGCAGAATAACAGG
Organism: Triplophysa yarkandensis; assembly: GCA_033220385.1. Lineage (NCBI taxonomy): Eukaryota > Metazoa > Chordata > Actinopteri > Cypriniformes > Nemacheilidae > Triplophysa > Triplophysa yarkandensis. The sequence goes on from CM065665.1 coordinate 6,747,817, forward strand.
ACAGTAATATAACCATAAACACTTTTGACATGTGATTACATTTAAACAACAAGTCTCTCTTTTTTTTGTCCAGAAAAAATTGATAATTACTTTGGGGATTTTTTTGATCGTTTTCACTTGTATCTTGTGACCAAATAAAATAGCTCGTGCTTTTATAATTGCTCATGCATAACAAGAAAAATAATTATGATAATGTATTTCATAAGGTTATGATTGTACATGGTTAATTAAAGTCTAATGAGTTCTGGTGTGGTCGACACGCCCCGAGTTATGATGTCACCACTAGTTGGCGCATGTGTCGTTTTAAAGCCTCAGGCTGGGAATTAAAGCACATTAAAGACACACAGAAGGAGATTAAACACACACACATTTAATTGTAGTTTAAATTCTTTCTGTGAAAAGTCTTTTGAAGACTCTTTGTGGAATAAATCTTCACAAGTGCTTTAGAATAAAAAGTTAACTTTATGGCAACACAAAACATACAAATTAATAATGCTAAAAAAAGTCTTAAACATTTAGAAAAGTCACGTGTGCTAAACAATTTCTGTACAATTACTGCTTATCTGAATCACATGAGAAAAAACGAAAAGTAAAACATATCATTTATTTAAATGTGATCGTTTGGGCCTAAAAAATAAATCACTTTTTTTTTAGCAGACCCTGTATTTATAATACCGATAGAAATAAGGGTTTACATTACATCTAAGCAGCAAAATAAATTATACTAAGATTATCAATATCGCAATCACACTATCCTTTATTAAAGTTATAACATTGTATTTATATGCTTAAGTTGGTGTTTATACACTAAACGAACGAAATTCTTGTTATTCTTATATGTTCTTTTATTATTGCTGTTTAATTGTGTCGGAGAGAGGGAGAATGTCTGTAAATGACTGTTTGTTTAAACATTATATATTTGTGTAATTTATAAAGACTGTGTGAAGAGGGTTTGAGGTAAGAAAATTGAATATTAAATAATAATAATTAATAATGATAAAACATTATTGTTGTGTTTATTTTAAGACTCATACACATTCATATTTGAATTCGTTACATTAATGACATAGAACATTCATTTAAATGTTTTCTGTCATCAGAACGTTTGATTTTGTTATTTTTGTTTGTTTATTTATTTTTCTTGTTACTTTTAATCTTGTGTTTGAAAATAATATGAAAATAATCCACATAGGAGGTCAGGAGTCTAAACTGGTATCGAAGTTGATTCATCATTTATAGAAATGCGAATTTATTTACAATTTATATCAAATTTAAATTATGAGTATTGATCTGCCCAAGCGTCTGTTTTCCAGGTCTGTTATGGGATGTTATTTCGAGGTCTTTGTGCATGAATATATTGCGGATATTTCAGCATCTGTTCGTTATTAATATGTGACCGCACGCGCCTGTCACATTCAGACTCCGCGCGCAGTTTCTACGGTTACAGTCGGGCAGCAACGCGTCCTCCCTAATGACGCGCGTCCCTGTGATATCCGATCAGCCCGCGTCACATACACATCACTTACACGGGACAAAGAGTCATCACGCGCTGACAAATGATGTGAGTGCATACAAAAGGGCAGGGACCCCTGAAATAAACACACTTAAGTTCAAAGAATGAAAAATATACAAGACACAAGCTCAGGGCAGACAGTTGCATGCCATCATTCTTAACTCCAGGGTACATGGGGGTTAAAGGCATGGGGTAATAATTATTTCTAATTTTAACAAATGCCATCTGACCTTTTTGTATGCAGTCTTGTGTTGTGATGTTTTTGACTTCACTTATAAGCTTGATGTGATGCAGAATGTCTGCAATAGGTTAATGCAATCATTATGTGCCCATAATAAATCACAATGGAGGTCATAGTGTTAGAATTGGGAGAGTTCACCCAAAAAATTCCAACTTTTATTCACCTTTTAATTCAAACCTGACTTGCTTTCTACTACGGAACACAATAGAAGATATTCTGAAGAAAGTCGGATTCAAAGGACCGCTGCACCCGTTCATTTCTTTTGTATGGACATAAAGGCCAACGTAAGTTAAAAGGTGTGATATCTTTTTTGTGAACATGAAAGTCATAACTTGAAGTGAAAAGAGGGTTGAGGATGACAGAATTGTCATTTTGGGTTATCTGTCCCTATATACATGCATTTTGAAACCTGGATCTCCAATGTGATGCAACATGGGCCCACATAATTCACAATAAAAAGCGATATCTTCTATGCTTAATGTGAGTTTCCTAAAATGATTCTGAAGTTAGGAACATGAGCACATGTTGCTATAAAGCGCTATAATATTATTCAATATTAAGACTTTTTGCATATAATACAACATTTGTATTTCACCTTTAAGCAAGGCCTACATCTTGGGATGTCTTCTTCCCAAAGCATATGATTTCTCATCAACTCAAACTTTATACACAACGCTCAAAACAATATAAATAGTTTTTAAATGATAACATTATATAACATTCTCTTACGACAGACTTCTTGATAAACACGATTGCCAAACTTTCTTCACTTTAGAAGCAGTTTGAGTTTGGTTTAAAATACTCTTGCCTTTACGAGTAATAGCATGCACACGCATAAAAACAAAAGTTCATGTAAAAGCAACATTGAGGAAAACTAAATCTGAAGAAACCACAGATATGTGCTCCACACTGGTAAAACATTACTTCAACATTACCATCACCCCCCAACACACACATGCGTTGGCCTTCATACCCGCAGATAAAAATCAAATCAGGGAGTAAAATGCTGACATAAGTCTGTGGATTTGCTATCTTCCCCCCACTGTGGGCGGCGGCACATTTCTACGTTCACAAATTACAGAGGGAGCAAGTCTGGTAGCCGCAGAGAGCATTCCTTCCTTACACTGTCTCCTTGTGTTTCAGCTGTGGCTTCGTCTGCTTGAAAAAGCGCCACAGATGACCTGCAGTCAACTCCAAATCTACTGTTTACACGTTTGAATTTCGGCACCACCTTATATCAGGTGTCCCTGATGACATCATTGCACTGTCCTGAGGATCTCAACTGTGATGTCACAGATGATCTGTCAAGTTTATTTAAGCCAAAGTTAATTGATGCCAAACGCTTGTCAATGGAATATTTACAGTTTTAAGATAATAAGTCTTATTTTGTCAAAAACAGTGACTCTTGTGGCGGGTGAGTCATTTTAAGTCGTAATTTGTTTCATTTTTTAAAGTAAAGCGTGTCACATCAAAGCATATTTTGTTGATGCATAAAGCTGAATTGTTGCCTTTTAAATATTACAGATGAAGGCACATGGGTCTCTTCAGTGAATGCAAAACAAACAATTATTTTAAATGTCAATCCAAAAGAAGCGTCTCTCACAAACAGCATGGAATTGAAGCCATATTTTTCCTCATCAATTTTTTTCTCTATTGAATCCTCTCCAAAACGTGTCCAAAAACACACATCTAAAAGCATGTATGCCTGTGACCTCAGCCTTGTCATGGATTATGTTAAGATTAAATTATTAGAAGATGTCCTGACTTTAAGCATTATTTCTAAGTCATTTATTGAGCAGTGTGTGAAAACTATCAAATACATCCATTTAATGTTAGTGTGTAATGATAAAGTTTATCTGAATGCCCATGAATCATGTCATCGAAAAAAAATACATAGCGCATACAGGAAATGTATTACAGAGAAACATCTGAGGTAATGTTTGTGGTAGAAGAGTCCAAAGATTTATTACACTGTTAGTTTGGCTGAGTAGAATATTGAGACTCCACTGCGTCCCTTGGGGAATCAATCAAATGCTGTTTTATGGAGACATCACAATGTGATTTCCTCTTGTATTTGGATGTGAACTAGCATCAGGATGGGATCATTGCCCTCCCGGCCTCCAGGAGGTGGCACAGAGTTACATCAAGTGTGGGGAACATGTATCTAGACATCCCTGGCAGTAGACCCGGGAACGTCCGTTCAATGTTTGGTTTGATCAGAAGCCTCACAAAGACGGAGTACAGTCTTCAGTTCATTTGAACACATTTGAACTTCCACTTTTTTGGAGACAGCTTGGTGAAGCTTGTCTGTTAAATATAACATTTGAAAAAATACATGTCAATTAAAACATTATTGGTCTTACACGTCCTAAAAACAATTCAAATACAATATATTGAGTGTTGTTGTTAACCCTGTAATGCACAGAGGACATATGCGTTTTCTTTTTATGTGTGCGGTTCAGTCTGTGACCGGTATGGCCCAGGAATAAACAGCAGGCCGAGGTCATTTTCCACCGCGCTGGATCTGTTTGAGCTCATTTCCAAAAATGTTCAATGACTCTCAAGCCAGCAATGCACACTCTCAGACTTTTGGATAAAAGTAAGCAGTCTGAAAATTGTTCTTTCATATGTGGTGACAGTGTAGCGTTTCAGTAAAATCATGTTGTTGACCGAGCGGTTTTTGTGTCTGATTGTGGTTGACCAGTAGCATTATTTATGAGTTCACAACATGTCATCATGACTGTGTCGCATGTTATGATGTCATGCACACAGTCATCAGCCTGACCTCACAGCCGTATGAAGGCCTGTGTGTGTGAGTGCATGTGGTCTTGTTTTACAATCAGAGGAAAACCTGTCATCCACCTTTGTTGTGAGAAACAGCCAGTGTTTCACATGATGGAAAATGATTTATCGCTAAATATTGTGCACAATGCTTATTTTCCCATTTTTAAATGGACTCAACTAAGATGTTGATTCATGTTTTTTCAAAATTTGTTCTATCTTTTGTGTTAAAACCTGAGGTTTATTGTGTACTTTGATAAAATGTCTCAATAATTGACCCTCTTTGTCATGTAATTGATGGACATAAAGATAATCTTTTAATTGGCTGAAGTTATAGAGGGTAAGTTGAATGTCAGTTCTATTGTTTGTCTGAAGTATTTTTTATAAATACTATGTAAAGATCCATCTTTCACCTAGGCCCACCGTTGACCTGTTTTTACCCTAGTTATTTGAATTTTTTTACGTGATTTTGAATTTTTGAATTTTTAACCAATGAAGACTTGCATTGATTTTTGCACACACGGTAGACATCAGTGGAAGATATGGTTTTGGTTATGAGCATTTTTCTTTATTCTTATTTCTGCGTAACTCAGAAAAAAGTAATTTAGGTTTTAAATGACAAGAGAGTGAGTAAATGTAACAGAATTCTCCTATTTGGTTAAACAATCACTTTAAACTAAGCATGTAAAACTGGGGTGTAATTTTTTTCCCAACCAGGAAATTATGTTTTAGTGGCTTACTTATATTTTACCATCTCACCTAAGACATTCAGTCATCCACAGGAACAGAAAACTGGAGCTAATTGAAGATTCACCCATCAAACACAAGTTTCAACAAACACTTCTTTACAAGTTTCAACAAACACTTCTTTACATTATTCCTCTTGCACACAGTTGAGTAATCTGGGTCTATTTTTACAGCGGAACCGCAGAAGTTCTCCAAAAGCGCTGGGAAGTCTGATCCTTCAGGAAAACTTCAAAGACTCTGAAATGGACGCCGGGTGCTGGACAGAGATGTATTTTTATACCGTTTGGAACCGTTCTGATGGAGTGAGTGAGAGGTGAGCTGGATTGGGCACACTGTGTTCCCTGACAATAGATGGATGTATGAACGTCTTAATGAGAGAGAGATTCAAGGGCGACCTTGTGGTGGGCCTAAATTCACACTCCGCCCCACTGGCTCCCAAAATAAGCCACGTCCCGCTTTTATGAATGCTCCACACCACAACCACCATAACTCAGGGCTTTCCCAAAACAAGAGCTCTTGTGCCGGCAGCGTTAGGAAGTGTGTTTGCCTGCCAGCAACCGCTGGGGCTGTACACCAGCGTCTGCTTACCACATTTTACCCCGGAATACAATGTCCCTTTGTGTTTGTGTGCGGTGGGCCTTAACTCAGAGAGAGAGAGAGATAGAGAGAGAGATAGAGAGAGAGGAGAGAGCAGAGAGGGAGAAAGGCAACTACAGCCTTTTTAAAAAGGCTACTCGGGCTGAAAGAGGAAAGTGAAAGATTTGCAGAAAAGAAATAGAAGGTGTGATAGCGGTGTTGGAGAACGACAGGAAAAACGGTGTGAGATATGGTGGGGTGGGCTTTCATGTGGTCACATACGGAATGTTGTCTTTCATTCCTGCCTGCAACGAAACCCACATGTTTATCTTTTTTCTCTATAAGTGTCTGCAAGGCAGGAGGTACGCAGTTTATTAAAGGAATGAGAGAATTAAAACTGGGTCGACATTAAACAGGAATTCATCAAAACAGCGAGCTTGTCAGAGCATGTGCGCATGATGACACGCTGTAAACATGCATGTTAATGTTGATGCATAGATTAGAACACACACTAGTGGAGGTAACGTTAAAATGTTCAGTTCAAGCGTCCGTATTATGAGACGTGGAAGCCTGGGCCCATTAGATGAAATGTACCTCATCATCTTAAGGCAATACACACTAACACAAAGGCTGCTTTTAACAATTTACCCTATGATCTATCAATGTTCAAAGTCTCTTTTTCCCCTACAAAGTCTTTTCTTGTGTCTGTTTTAAAGGGAAAGTTCCTCACAGTGTTGGAAACAGTTTAGATGTGCTAATGAATTCAAGCATACTAGGCTTTAGCATTGAGTCTCTTAATGACAAAACTCTGAAAGGGGTTCGTTATCGCACCCAGTGCGCATTTAATAATGACTAATGTGCTTGCCAAGTCAGCTTGTCAGTGAGCCAGAATTAAGTTTTCACACCGCTGAGTTTATTGATGTGGGTGTAACGGTTACTGAGTTCACGATATGTAGTATCATGATATTTGAACCATTATAAAGATTAAATTAAAGTTCAGTTTGTGATAGTTAACCTCAAAATAAAAAAAACGGTTTCCATGACTTTAGAACATAAAGATATTTTGAAGAATGTTGATATTAGTTGTTCATCATTGACTTGTATTGTTTAATGGACATGAAACCAGTCAAAAGGTTTTTGTTAACATTAAAATATCGCAGAAGAAGGAAAGTCCTACAGGTTTGAGGGTGAGTAAATAATGTCAGGATTGTCATTTTGGGGTGAACTATCAATTTAAAGGTCTATTCAGCAGAGGTCTGGGTACGAAAGAAATACTTTCCTAGATGCTAGTAAATGATGATATTGGAAAATTGCTTGTTGGCTGGTAACTGGAAACAGCAACATAATACATAGTTTTACTTGTAAGAAAAATCTAGTTTGACTCTTTTCGATTTGCAATTCAAAGCAATGAAATACAAACCGTCAAGTACAAAAACATCTGTTCAGACTTGTTCTTCTATTTTGTATGTCCAGCTATACATGTATATTTATATGTATATGTAAATATATATATATATATATAATTTTCAATAGGAATGATACATTTGCTGTAGTGATTGTCAGCAAAAAATATCTCTAAGAGTTAGATTTGCCCTGTATAAAGTAAAAACTCTACAACACTGTAACATTTTGTAACTTCCTCAATTTACTTCTTTCTCTTTCAGAAGACAAGAACATCACAATCGAATATGGAATGTCCAATAGGAAGTTACAGTGTGAATATTTGTCATGTAGTTTTCTCAGAGCGACAAATTTGCTAAGTCAACACTGTGACATAACAAGTCAGCAACCTGATGTGTATCATCTGTCTGCGAGAAAGAAAGTGTGCAACGTTGAGTAACTTGTGTTGTGTGTATGTCTGCATGGGACTGTCGTGAGAGAATCCAGACAGCCTGACCGAAGCCCAGACAAGGAAGGACAGAGTAATAGGAAGAGAGAGTGCGCATGTGTGTGTGTGTGTGAGGGGAATCCCTGACTGTTTTTCTGGGGCTTTTCCACACAAAAGGATCTGCTATAGCTGCACACACACACACACACACACACACTCACACACACACACACACACACACACACACACACACACACACACACACACACACACACACACACGCACACGCACACTCACAGTGTTATTTGAGTTCAAATGAGAGACATTCTCTAATTAGAACTAGTGAATCTAAAATTACTACCTCATCAGATAAAATGACCACTTTTCTAAAGTTCTATTTGATTTACGATCCATTTAAAGATTTACTTAACAGCAGTAGTTTAAAGGCTATGCTTCTGAAAGGAACGCTGTGTTTATAGTAACCGGGTTTGTTCGGTGTCTATACATTAGCTTGAAATATAAGTGGATACTATTCTATAAATTATATATTTCAAACTGTTCTTAGGGTTCAGAGATGATTTGAGCTGTTTTATGGTTCTTGTATCAGTAATGTTTTGTTAAATTTGTATATAACTTTTATAATATTATATTGTTAGTATTACATTCATAGAGCTTATTGATATTTTTTCCAGATTAGAATTTCAGCTTCTTTACTCTCTGAGGCACAAACATATGAATGTTTACTCAAAGATATACATTATTTTCAATATTTACTATCTTCGACATTAGTTAGTTTGATGTTTGGATTTTTAAATGAAAATACTTCTGGTTGAAATAGTATGAGGTTGGATAAATCCAACATATTCATTTTTTGGAGAATCATCCCTTTAAGATGTTGTCATCCTGTATGGTAGACCCACTTTAAAATGAAATGTTGAAGTGCATTGAAATAATTATCTTGACTCATTAAGGAGTTGGAGCTGTTTTCTTTCACAAAGATGAACCTGAATAGCTCCCATCATCGAGTCAGTTGCATGTAAACAACTTTGTCTTTTTCTGGGAAAGGCGCCTTGGATTTAGCAAACGAGAGAATCAAAAACTCATAACCTCAGGGCGACCATCATCTATATCCTATCATTATCCTCATAGTTTCAACGCTATAATTAACTTGTTTTATTGCACTTTGGCAAATAAGACAGAGAGGATGGGAGGGGTTTAAAGATGAGTAAGGATTTGTGTGATAGTTCTCATGGTGTTGTCTCTTTAGTGCATCAGTCCAGCATGATTTCAAATGCTTAACTGTGGAGCCGGTGACACATCAGGTTGAGGTTTAAATGATGAATTAATTGATTGGTCCGGATCCTTGAGGAGATGCCTTTCATACAGACAAATATAAACTTTAGAGATTGCATTTTTTAACTTCATTAGTGTCCTGAAATTTTCTGGAAATTTCGAATTCCAGGACAATGCACACACTGTTAAGGTTTAAAAAGTAAACACTGAGAAGTGAAATACTTGTCATGGAAATATTTGTTTTCAATATTTAAAGTATAAAATTGAGCTAAATCAACATGGAAACCATGTTTTTCTGCAGAACACCAAGAAGATAGTTTGAAGAGTGAAACTTACACCCATTCACTTGCATTGGTTATGTGCCTATGCAATAGAAGTGAATGGGTTCCACTGCAGCCTCCTTCAAAATATAGCTATCACTTTCAAACATCCATGATGTGTGTTATTGAGGGACGCTTTGTGTTTGTTTTCTTGAAACAGAGAGTTACCAGGTGTTGGGTGAAGTCTGACAGTGATGCCAATGGAAATCGAGCTTATCGGTTCAAAAAATGCAGGTGTACGGCTCTGTGGTTAAAATCATGTGATGTGTTTTACATATTTATGAGACTAAAAGACAGAAGTAAGACTGACAACTTCTAAGACAAGCTCAAAATAATGTTAGAAACACAGTAAAACACATTAAACACACAGACCAGGATCTCCTTGGTCTGAAAAATTGTGGTCTGTGGCACTGTTTTAGTGTTTTTGATTACTATCCCAATATCTGTAGTAGTCCAGTTTGATGGACCATCATTGACATGCTTGAAAGATTATGTGATATTATTTGATTTTTCAATGTTTTAAACGTCTGCAAACTGACCCAGATCTCCAAACATACAGAATATACCAATTTTGTACTTCCGTTGTTTTGGTCTTGCAGATGCCGACCTGCAGATGTCTTTTGTGTGTTTGAGAAGCCAAGGGAAGAAAAAGTATTGTAACGGTGAGAAAATTGCACATGACAGTTTCACAGGGACTGTTTATTCTTGTGCAGTGAACGTGCTGACTGTCATGGTCCAGGTCAATGTCATTTAAATACACAAGTTGCTTATTGCCTGAACTGTGCTAAAACATCTTTTAGCTTTAATCTCAACTGCATTCCTTAAAAATATACCAAAGTGCTTTTAAATGCGAAATTAATAGTTGTGTGTGAATTTTTTTTCTTTTTTTTTCCATATAGAAAAATCTGGACAAAACTCTACCATAAGGTGATATTTATGACAATAGAACATTAATCTAACATTAGCTAACAATAAACGATGTTGTTTTTGAGCATTCGTTCATCCTTGTTAATGTGGGTTCAAGTAGTGTTATTTATGTAAGTTCATAGTGCAATTACTAATGTTTACACGACTTTTGATTTGAATAATGTAATAAATGTTAAAATTAACTTAGATTTACATTAATACATGCCTCATTCGTATTGTTCATTGTTTGTTAATTTTAGTGTATAAAATATGTAACTGTTAACCAATAGCATCTTATTGTAAAGTTTTGCCACTTTTTTAATGCGTGTAGTTGAATGTATTTAAATGCAGGATGGAAACCTTTCAGATCCTCTCACATATTATGCTTTAACCTGACATAAACAAAAGTGTTATACGTTACATCCCTGTTCACACTGTGTTTTTTCTTCTGTCTATCTGCAGAATTATTTTTTCTATTCGGGAATGGACCATAACTAAGGATGTACATTGCATGTATGCACTGAAGTACAGTAGAGACTGTGCATAAATGCACCAAATGGTGCCGGTGTTTAAAAGCCCCAAATATATTTGACATGACCAAATCGACCTGACTACATTAGCGGTCATTATATTTGTAGTCAGAAGTCCTGTACTGTTGAAATCCAGTCGGTCATAACAGTCCATTACTCACTGGAACATGTGAGCTATCGAGATGTTAGATGCATTTATTTTAACATGCTCAAAAAAAATCAAACAGAAACGATTTTATGAGCATTTCCACTGAGCCTTCCAATGCTGCGGATATTCTGGAAGTGCACATCCCATCTGCTCCAAGTCATCTCCTGAAGTCTGTTCCATTGTAGTAAGGGTCTCTCAAAAATAGCCGGTCTAGACGTTATGAATGACATTCACATCCATCTACCACCTTATATCATGGCAGGTCGTTTTGTGAGGACCACCATACACCTCTTGTTTCTTAATCCGTCCGTGTTGTGGTAATGTGTTTAGCACATGCTCCAGAGTCATTTCCCTGGCTTCTGTCACATACAATCAAACACTCAAGTACTGAAAATACAGACTAACGCTGCATATTTCTGCAGAACAGATGCACACATGGATTAGAATATCATGATTCATGACTGGGATCTAAACTTAAAGACAGTTGGCTATTTAAAAAGATTCTCCCTCTTCCTGTACAACAGGAAGTACATAAACACAGGATAGAACACTTTGCTTGTGAAGAGAACATCCAATCGTTTTGGAGGATAATCTTTCTTTTTGAGCACAGCAAAAGTCGGCAAACTTACAAAACATTATTTATAATATTTTTAAGCTTGTGTGAATAAGAGAAACTGGATGCCAGTGTTTACACTGTATGCGGTGTATAACTCGCCATCATAGCAAGGGTTTTGGTAGTGGCAGGAACTACAGGGAGAAGGGGTGTCATGTCAGTTTTAGAAATACTTTGAACTGCCGTGTTTGCTTCTGATTCTATTTCTAGTATTGGTACCAATACTTTACTAAATGTGTTAAGCTTAAAACTGCTCAATTACCTATAAAATTTAGGTGTCACTGTGCAAGGCATCAGACTTAAAAGCATACTTTGCTAACTTTTTTTATGAATAACACATTTACGAATACTATTTTTTATTTGCTCTTGATATTCCAAACCAGTGGGCAAATAGTAATTTAACATCCAATATGTAAACTTTTAAATTGCCTACCAGTAATTTAATGTCAGATTGCGCCAATTGCCTTTATAGCCAATCAAGAATTGTATTCGATATCATACTGATACCAATTTTGTTTTGATGTGTTTTTTGTATATAAATATGTACATTTGAATTTTGCATTACATTTTGTGTATACTATATGCCAGTCATGGTTAGATTTAGGAGCTGAACTGTTGTGGGACTTATTTTTGCTTTTTCAGAGTAATCATATATGCTGTTGTATTTTTGATTCGATTTGTAATTGCATATGACATGGCAACCTTGTGAAATAGTAACAAACTACAGTAGGATAAGGAAAACATAAAAGCTTTAAGAATGTATTGAAAACATCTAAATCAAATATATCTAGACATAGATTGCCAGGCCATCGAGGCTATTGTTGTGATAATTTACAAGGCGCATTCGGCGACCGGTTGAGGATTTAAGCCGAGTCACCTCTCAGTAAAGTCAGGAGAAGCGTGTAGATCAGCTCGAGTACACTTGTAGGAGAATTTGCGTTTTCAACATTGTTTATTGAATTACCCGTTGTGTGAGTACAACCTGTTGCTAACGAAAGTGTAAGCTATTTAGATAGAAATACAGTCCTAGTTTCATTGAGCAAGTGTTAATTTGTTTTATTTTAGTTAAGTTCATTGCTGTGCCATAAAGAGCCATCAAGTTGTTATTGTTATTGTTATTGTTTAAATCCGTTGCAATCGTCATCGCAGAGCTATTTGTGGTTTCAGTCAGAGCCATTGGTTTATGATTGCCAGGCCATCGAGGCTATTGTTGTAATAATTTACAAGGCGCATTCAGCTCTTTTCACTGATTGCACAATTAAGTGAGTATTTAAGCGTTGTATCTGCGCTAATGCGTCAGCGTGAGCGTCAGCCCTCATGTGCAGCCCTCCTCGTGTGAAGACCGACGAGAGTAAAGACCAGCGACTCTACCTGCGCGACTAAGACCGACGAGAGTAAAGACCAGCGACTCTACCTGCGCGACTAAGACCGACGAGAGTAAAGACCAGCGACTCTACCTGCGCGACTCCACCGAGCAGAGACACTGACAGGGCACCTGAGTATTTTTGTATCTTTAAAAATCTGCGTTTCCGTATTTTTTGCTTGTATTTTTAAACACTTATTGCCTTTATTGGTTTCAAGTACTTTTAAATTACTGAACTAGCTCTTAGCTCTTGTTTTCTTCTTATTTATTCTCATTTCCTCTCCTCTTTTATTTACCACTGAACCATGTGTCACAAAATTCTCACAGTGACTAATACTCGTAAACCCTCTGGGTCACGTCGTAGGACACGCAACACTGATAACCTGCGTGCCATCCCTACATCTGACTCTTTTGCACTCACTATTCCTATAGGCTTGTGGAACTGCCAATCTGCTGTCAACAAAGCTGACTTTATTCCTGCCATGGCTAAACATTCTGGTCTCTCTGTTTTAGCACTCACTGAAACCTGGATAAAACCAGAAGACAGTACAACACCGACTGCCCTGTCTACCAACTATGCATTCTCCCACACCCCACGCTCTACTGGTAGAGGGGGGGTAACTGGTCTACTTCTTCCTACTGGATGGAGATTTAAAACACTTGCACCTTCGGGTGGCAACACCTCTTTTGAGTCACACATAGTTTCTGTAACTCATCCACTCAATATCATTTTTGTGGTAGTATATCGTCCCCCAGGTCAGCTTGGACATTTTCTAGAGGAGTTTGATGTTCTCCTGTCATCTTTTCCGGAGGATGGGACACCTCTTGTGATCCTAGGAGATTTCAACATCCACCTGGAGAAATCCTCAGCTACTGACCTGCACAACACCACTGCACACATCTGATCATTTTCTCGTCACACTTCACCTCGACGTGACAACATCCGACACTCCTTCCCCTTCCTCTCTTGTTACCTTCAGGCGTTACCTACGCACGCTCTCTCCTCTCACCCTATCCTCGGCTGTTTCCTCTATGCTCCCTCCTCCTGATCAGTTTGCTCTACTTAGCACTGACAATGCCACTCACCTCCTATGCTCTACACTAACATCCTGCTTGGACAATTTATGCCCGCTTACATCTCGACCAGCCCGTGCCAATCCTTCAACACCATGGCTCTCTGATGTCCTCCGGGAACACAGAACCAAGCTCAGGGCAGCTGAGAGAAAATGGCGCAAATCTAATGACCCTGCAGATCTCTCTCTCTATCAAACTCTTCTCTCTTCTTTCTCTGAGGATGTCTCGGTCGCTAAGACTCAGTTCTACCAGGCGAAAATAAACAGCTCAACTGACTCTCGCGCTCTCTTTAAGACCTTCTCTGCTCTACTCTGTCCTCCCACCCCTCCTCCCTCGTCGGACCTAACAGCTGATGACTTTGCATCCTTCTTTGTGAAGAAGACCACCGCTATCAGCAATCAGTTCTCCGCTCCACCACCGCTGGACCATATTCCGGCTCCTTTGACCACCTCCCTCCACTCTTTCTCTCCGTTGACTGAAAACGACGCTGCGAGAATCATCGTATCGAATCACCCGACTACCTGCTCGCTGGACCCCATCCCCACCCATCTCCTGCAAGACATCTCTCCTTCGGTCATTGCTGCAATTACTCACATCATCAACTCATCGCTCAACTCTGGCACATTTCCTACTGCTTTCAAAGAAGCCCGGATCACCCCGCTGTTGAAGAACCCCACGCTGAATTCCGCACTTCTAGAGAACTACAGACCAGTCTCTCTACTGCCATTCATCGGAAAGACCCTGGAACGTGTCGTCTCAGATCAACTCTCGGCCTATCTTACTCTACACAACCGCTTGGACAGCAACCAGTCAGGCTTCAAGAAAGGACACTCTACAGAGACAGCTCTGCTCTCAGTTGTTGAAGACCTACGACTGGCAAGGGCGGCCTCCATGTCATCCGTTCTCATCCTGCTAGACTTATCCGCTGCTTTTGACACCGTTAACCACAGTATTCTCCTTTCGACTCTCAAGGAAATGGGCGTCTCAGACAAGGCTCTCCAATGGTTCGTATCCTACCTCTCGGGTAGATCCTTCAAGGTTTCGTGGGGAGGTGAAGTCTCAGAACCGCAACATCTTGACACCGTTGTAACTCAGGGCTCAGTTCTTGGACCGTTGCTCTTCTCGATCTACATGACATCACTGGGATCAGTCATTCGTAAGCATGGCTTCTCCTACCACTGTTATGTGGATGACACGCAACTCCACCTTGCGTTTCATCCCGAAGATCAGACGATTTCGACCCGAGTCTCCCTCTGGATGAAGCAACACCACCTACAACTTCACCTTGCGAAAACGGAACTTCTTGTCATCCCTGCCGACTCGAAGACTCGTCACGATCTCTCGATCCAACTAGGAGCATCAACCATTGTGCCCTCCAGGTCTGCGAGAAACTTGGGAGTAATCATCGATGATCAGCTCAACTTCACAGATCATGTTGCCGCGACTGTCAGATCCTGCAGATTCATGCTTTACAACATCAGGAAGATCATACAGTTTCTCACAGAACACTCCACACAAATCCTGGTTCAAGCTTTGGTCCTGTCCAGGCTAGACTACTGCAATGCGCTGCTTGCTGGACTCCCGATGTGCACAACTAAACCTCTGCAGATGATTCAAAATGCAGCGGCAAGAGTGGTGTTCAAGGAACCAAAAAGGACCCATGTAACACCTCTCTTCATAAAACTGCATTGGCTTCCTGTAGCAGCCCGCATTGAATTTAAATGTCTTCTTATTGCCTACAAGACCACCACCGGTTCAGCACCCACTTACCTTTACTCACTAATGCAAAGATATAGGCCCTCAAGATCTCTGCGCTCCGCAAATGAGCTGAGACTTGTGGTACCAGCTCAAAAGGGTAAGAAATCTCTCTTTCGAACGTTCTCTGCTTCAGTTCCTCGATGGTGGAACGATCTGCCTCTGGCTTCACGCTTGTCAGACTCGGTCTCTATCTTTAAAAAACACCTAAAAACTCATCTTTTCCGGCTACACCTAACTCACTAACTCACTTCTTTTCTAATTACTCACTCTATCAAAAAAAAAAAAAAAAAAAATCATTCCTTTGTTACTTCGCTCTCTGTGTAACTCGGTAGCATTGTTGTAGCACTTGTTCACCTATTGTTGTATCGGCTATTTACTGCTTCATTGTCTCCTCGACTATTGTAAGTCGCTTTGGATAAAAGCGTCTGCTAAATGACAAAATGTAAATATAAATGTAAATAGAGATATTGGATATAGTTTAACAAGCATATTTCCACAAGGAGAACAGAGCCCTCTAAAGATCCCCTCAGACAATAGAATCACGATTCCAAAACGTTCTACGCAAGCCGAATAATGATCCATCAGAGATGATGTGAGATTACAGGAGAAAATCTCCCTCACTCATCACAGTGATTCGATTCCCTCTCGCTGCTTCAGATCAGTGGCCGCATGAGCAGCGACAAGAAATCCCTGTTCCACACTGCCCTCATTTTGAACATTTGCCTAATCAACTCCAGCCGCAGAACAGAGCCTGAGCTTTATAAATAGGAATTGTTCCGAGCTAAATTAGACACAGGAGCCGGACCCTCCGCTGAGACCCTCATGCAGTTTTCATTACACTCTTCCCTGTCCAATATCCAGACCCTCCGTATCTGGTTACACATTTCAGTTTTCGCTGTGGATGCTGATATTTCAGGGGCCGAGGGTAACGGGCGGCCGCCGAAAGCCTTTGAATGTTGTCCAGCGCAGTGAAGTATCAATTTATAGGAGTACGAACCATGTGTTTATGAAATTAATAAACTCTGTGCAGTCGACTCGAGTTTTGAAGGCAATTCATAGTGCGTGGACAGATCTGCAGGCTGAATGATCGGGGTTTGACACGAACCCTGTATTAAAGATGTTTTCTTTAGTTTGAGCTGATGGAACAACAAGAGGTTTCATTTTGCTTTGGTGGTTTGCTCTTAGAGTTATGTAAGGTCACGTCAGTCGTAAGATTCGGGCAGTTCCAGTTGCTTCGGTTTGTGTGTGTTTGTTTGTGCGTGTGCAAAATTCAGATGCTGTTCTCAATTCTGCACAATTTCTCAATGGTTTTACACATTTACTTTGCAAGACTAAATAGGGAGATTTTTTTGGTCTTCTACTAAGTATCACCAAAGTTTGTTTCAAACAGTTGGAAATTGAAGTCAGTTTTCCAAAGTTTGATTGCTCTGTTAGGTGTTAAATGTTGCAATAGGACAATTCATCCCAAAAACAATTGTTGTTTTATATGTCATGGAACGTAAAGGTTAGTCCTCCCAAAGATGAAATATCTACTATGAAGTTGTTCGATTGACTACCATGGTACCAGTATATTTTGTCCTGTTAAACAAAAAGGTAGAAATTTTGAAGAATTTAAGAAGCAAAGTTCTTGGCCACTTTTAGGTTCCATCTCATTTTTTCAACTATGTAGTTTATAAAGTCCCAAAATTCTGTTGCTAACATTCTTCTAAGTACATTTCTTTGTGATAAACCAAACAAAAAGCACCATGTTATATTTTTAGATTTTCATTTTTGGATGGAGTATCCCTTTAATAATGTGTCAAGGTCAATTAGGGTCAGTGTTGTTTGGAAATTATTCTAAATATTTGTTGTGTTCTATAGAGGAAAGAGAGTTTATAATGACTTGAGGTATAGTAAATAATGAAAGAACTTTAGTTTTTGGGTTAACTATTAAAGATTTTGTAAATATTAATCTTTGTTTTGGGAAATCTATGTGTATGAGGTAATGTACTTGTACTGTATGAAAGTGTGAATGTGGTTTTGTTTATGTTTGTAGGTCTATTTACCCTAGAATGGAGGCTTGAATGTTAAAAATTGTATATTTAACCTGTGTGCGTGCATGTGTGTGCGCATGTGTGTATATGCGTGTGTGTGTGTGTGTGTTGGTGAGTTTTTAGATTGCTGTTTAAGTGCAGCAGGTGTGACCTCATTGTGGTTGCTGCAGAAGCAAACAGAGTCTGCATCAGATACACACACGCATACACGCACACACACGCGCACACACCCGCCTTTGTCTTTCATTTACTTTCTCACACTGTCTACCTTGTATTTGTACTGTTATGCGTACATATTATTTATTGCATATTCATTTTGGGGTTCCTTTAATATATGTGTAACATCTTCCCTAAACTAACAGTTTAATAAATTGCATGTATAAAATATAAATTAAAGGTTATGTAATTTTTTTAGATAAAAAATGCAGTGGCTTTGTTGCATTTCTCAATTTGTTGTTTTCTTTAACCCAACATTCACTCATCCAATGGCGTGAATTTGGGGCGGAGTTATGTGTTATTTTATAGCCATTGGTAGACAGAATACAGATCAAGACACAACTTTGAAACCTATATTTTAGTTTCTTTGGTTGCAATTACACATGCCTAAACTCAGGTTTCAAAGATGAGTTTTCGAGATGTGTCGGATTTGATTTTGACATCAGAATTTTTATCCGTCTTCTGAATCATATACCCTTTAAATAAATCTATTTATTGATTATCTTAAACATTCTCTTTTTTGTCATGATCATTCTTTAGTTGTATTACATAATTTCAGTTTATTTTGAAAAGGAGAATTTATGAAGAATGTTCAAACAAGATTTCCATTGTATAAACACAAAGCCACATTACTAGGTGTTATTATGTTGAAGAACATAATAAAGAAATAAAATATTCAATTTTGGATAAAGTAATTCTTTATCCCACAAACCCTTAAATTCTGTAAAAACATACAGCAAATGTTCTAAAAAGCGAGTCTGATATCTTAGATATCAAGCGTGTGTTGTTGTCATAGCTTGTTTCATGTCTGCAGAACTTAATGACTTCTGGCTTTTCAACAGATTCTCTTTGGTTGTGTTTTCACTGCTGAATTGAATCACAGAATGATATTGTATATTCAGTAATAACGTGCAGTGATGATTAGAGCTGTGTTTTCTGTTTGATATCTGCTCTCAGCTAAACAGTTCTGACACTGAAAAACTCAATGCAGAGTTCAGAGCTCATTTACTAAAGTTATACATGAGATGAAATTAGTGCAGGTAAAAGAAAAACCTAGACCTAGAAATGATGAAAGTTAACATGAAATCAAATTTAGAGGTATAAATAAAAATTCTGTCATCATTTACTTGCATTTTAGTTGTTTCAAATCTGTGTGCATTTTCTCTGTTAGATATTTGGAAGAGTTCTGGGACCCCATCGTCTACTACAGTATAGTCGGAAAATTAGGCTGCTTCATGATTTTAGTTCTGGTAAATACAAAAAAAGAGATATTTTTAGAAATGTACGACAACAAAATGTATTTTTCATACAAAAGTAGTAAATGGGGTCCAGGAACTGTTTGGTTACAAGCAGTCGTTCACATTTCTTTTACTATGTTTATGCAAATAAAGAAGTAAATACATATTTGGAACTGAAGAGGGGTATTCAGGTTTTAACTGTTGTTTCTAGGCAAACTTTCTCTTTAAAACATCACATTTTCATATTTTTGGCATGTCAAATTTTGCATGATCGCTTGGTGGAATGAAAATGTCCGAAAACGTTGACATCATAATATTTTCTTTCTTTAGAGGCTCTAACAATCTTTGGTTTTATTTGGTTTCAGAGTATGGATTTAACATTTGGTTGAAGAGTATGGATTTAAAATGGCTATAAATTGTTTTTTTTTATTTCTGTTTTAAACATTCTCTGTGTTTTTGTCTCTGTTTTACTTCCCACAATATTACGAACCAGGATCAACAGGTCAATTCAACAGCAACTGCAAGAACATCAACCTCATCACATTTTGGTTTGTAATCCACTATAAAGAAAATGAATCAGGTGAGCAGCACATCTCTGTTCTTCTTAATTATAAGCTACAGTCTGTTAACTAGCTTCTGATTGAATGAAATGTACTAAAAGCTTGAAGCTTACAGGTTTTAATGAACCCTTTTTTGGCTAAATAATTATAAAAAGCCCACTATTGAAAAGAATGAAGTATATTGTAAGAGTACATTATTTACTCGCCATTATAAGCGTATTTTTACCACAGGTAAAGAGAGTTATCTGGAGTGGTATTATTGCTATATTTAACTTGCAAAGGCAAAACAAAATTAATTTAAAAAGTGAATTGAAGAAAAATGTGTACAAACATAAGTTGTAAAACACAGGTTAAACACTGTAGTAAGTGAGTGGAGAGGAACTTCATTTAGTGGATTGGATTGGGAAAAATGGCAGGTGATGGATTAGAACTTGGTTTAGAGTTTTATTTTCATCTCAGATTCTTATAATGTACACTATTGAAAATTAAGAAACAAGACAAGACAAGTATATTGCCAGTCTCGCTCTAGCTGACCACTTTATGCAGAAACATCTACATCGCCATGTGTTTTTAAAAACGTTCCAAACCAAACTGTCCCAGTCTAAGAAGCACCTCATCACGCGTGTTGACGTTGCCATGGTGACAAATGGAGGAAAAGGAGCTCAGGAGATGCTAATGCCGGTAAATGGCTAATGTTGACTTGGGCCCGCACCCACACATATACACAGCGACCACAGAGATGCTGAGAGTGCCCTGGCTCCACAAGTTGACTGGTTTGTGAGTTCCAGTAAAGGTTGGTCTAGCTGGTTCCTCCCTTGCGTCCTGTGCTAAGAGTGCGTTTATGGTGCTAATGCTTGCGGTGAGCAGCCCATTATGATCCAAACCCATCAGAACGGCTTGAAACGGACTGTCTGCAGCGGTATAAAACAAACATCTCGCAGCACGTAAACCTGCAGGTATCTGGATGCTGTATATTCGTATTTGACTCAAAAGACTGCATTTTAAGATTAAAGTTGTTTTAAAAGTCCCTAGGAAGTTTCTATTATAAATATGAAAAGCAGTCCACACAAGAGAACAACAATCTGAGATCTAAACCGAGAGGCTTTCAGATTAAAGGACAAAATGATTATAGTTCTAAAAGAAGGTTGTATTCTACAAACCCACACACGCATACGGTCACACGTTCACAACTGCAAAACTGCCACGGTCATGCCACATACAATGACTACACAAGATCACTAATAAACTTTATGCCAGTCAGATGCAAGTTTTGCCCAAAGCAGGATCGTATGGGCGACTTACCTCGCAGTAAACTGGATGAGTAATTGGAGAAAGTGTCGAAGATGCTGTTTGAAGCCATGTGTCCTGTTCAGGAGGGAAAAGAACTGGCCTCTCCGCTGCCTCAATGACTCAAGCCTGAGACGACAGTTCGAGAGAGAGAAATAAAGGAACTACATAGACAGGCTGCAACCAAGAATCTGGGGTTTGAGAATGCCACAGGAATCTTTTGCCACAAGCCGACTAACTGAACTGCATATGTGCTGTGTGGTGAAAGCGAGAGAGAGAGAGCAAGACGCAGTGAGGGATGCCGACCCTTGAGATGGACTCACCTGATGATGAAGACACTCTCACGGTTGGTGGTTGATGTCGTACTATAAAAGTGGTTTAGTCTGATAGTTGAAACTTTAGGTGTCTAACGCTCTGGCAGCGGTGATCTCCGTGGAAACGGCTTGTCAGTCGCATGTCTGAGGTATCCGAGGTCACAGCTCCCGCGGCAAAGCTGCAGCATGGCAATCCCACGTTCTGATTGGCGGAGCTCGTGTCACATGACAAGCTCTCTCTCTCACATGCATGCAAAGAAGTTCGCTTTCCCTTCAAATCGTTTTTCTCACCTCTCTGATTGGCCGACGGTTGTGTCTCGAAGCAGACAGGTCCAGAACAGCAGCCACAAAGTAACACAGCTCGCACAATATCAAAACTGGAGCGTGGCATGTAAGAGGATTTTGGGGAGAGTGCCGGGGTGTTTGTGAGTGTGTTTTGGTGGTTTCGGGCCTGTTTAACCACCCCTCCACCCTCACTCACCACTTGATAGTATCTCCATGTTAGCCTCATTATAAACAGCTCAGTTTTACCCCGTATTCTCAGCTCGCTGAATTTTACATGTTTGTGGTGGCCTACTTTTTATTTTCAAATTATCTGTGCTGTTTGCAAATATGACCTGCTTTTAATCATGGGTCATCATCCACTAGCCATGAAGGTAATGTGTAAAGGTGTAAAGTCAATGTTTGTGTGTAGATGGAAGCCTGATATCTGACATTTTATGGGAGGTTTAATTGGTATTATCAATTTATTGCATTCAATTTGTTGAATGGCTTGTGTAACCTAGTTTCTCAACTGTTCTCCTACTGGCAACACAAAATATTACTAACAAGGCATAGTTTTAACTGGGTATTATATTTTTTAGCTTGATATCAGGAATAATTGACTCTTGCCGAAAGTGTTTTGGAATTACCAAAAACACAAAAAAAATATTTTGAGAACTGTCTCTCTAGTTTGGTGTACATTCAATGTAAGTCATTGAGGAGCAGTTTTATTAAGGTACCAACATTCTTCAAAATGTCTTATTTGGTGCCCTGTAAAATACGGTAGGAATGTCGTTTAGGATACGCTGACAATAAAAAATGTGTGGTTGAAATATCCCTTAACCATAGCTGAAGGTTTTCTATAATATGAATTATTATAAGTTAATGATTGTATAGACAAAATTTGTGTTAAAATAATTCATAGAGTAAAAGTTTCATTTAAACGTAGGATTCTGAAGACGTTTCCAGGATTTGTTCATAAAACCGTGTGTAAATTTAGCAAGTAGACCACTAGTGCGTGTTCCCGAAGAGCTTGTCTACCGTTCGGATGTAGAGGACGGGGCCATCCAGTCTTTTTCCACAGACACAAACACCATCTGCTCTGTGTTTTGGGAAACGGGTTTCTTAGCAGCGTTCTTCACTAACCGCAAGCAAAAATGGTCAGAGCAGCACCGCTGTGATCGGACGGAGCTGTATTTTTTTCTTCTGACTCTCTTGTTTATCAAGCCCCTGTATTTAAGTTTAATATAACTGCAGTATTTTGCTGAGAGACCTGCGGTGGGCCGAAGGCTGCCAATGTCCCTCCACCCCACGGGTGGGGCAGAGCGGGATGGTGGCTAGAGCGTGTGGTCGCTAGCGCAGATGTGCAGGGGCTTATTTTGTGGTGTATAAATTGCAGGCTGCCCCATGTGCAACTCATAAAGGGGAAACACAGCAAAGGACAGAGAGAAAAGTGCAGTGATGAGGCCACATACACTTCAAACGCTTTTTTGGAGCAAAAACGCCCAGATAGTCTAAATCGGGCCGTCCCGCTGAAGGGGGATCAAGAGCCTTGAACAGAAGGATGAGAAACGGATTCGTAGGAATCGGTCGCCTTTGATTTGTTGATCCCCAGGGTGAGGCTTCATTGGCTGAAATTAAAACGTATGAAATCAAAATTGACCCAAAATGGTATTCACTCCTTAACTCTATTGCAGACTTTTCTCGGTTCCTTTGAGAGAGCAAATAATTAATATACTTATATATTTATATGTTATTAAGTGGCTTAGAAAGATGATGACATGGTGACTTAGAGAGGATGTGTTGACATTGACGAAAAAAGAATGAATGTGAAGTCAACAACAGGAAATTTGTCTGTTAGGCCCTTTCAGTAGTAAAGACATCGCAATCCTAAACTAAGGAATAATAAAAAAGCTCTATTTAGTCCAAACTTAATTATGTTTTTTTCTTGATTAACCAGATAGTTGCCTCAAGTTGTGGTCTGGTGGTTGGAGAGTTGGACTTGTTAGCAGAAGGTTGCAGGCTCAATTCTCAGTTCCAGCAGACAATTAATGAAGTGTCCTTGAGCGAGACATTTAACCCCTGTTTGCTCTGCAGTGATAATTGGCCACTGCATAATACTTGTAAGTCACTTTGGATAAAAGTGTCTTCCAAATTAATAAATCCTAATAAATAAATGTCAAAACTTAATTTCAATCACACTCTTATCATTTTAAACCTACATATGACTTTTCTTTGGAACACATGAAAATATTTTGAGAAATGTCCAAACAATGGCAGTTATTGGGAATCAGTGTTGTTCGTTTACCAATGGGGAGTGTTGTTTTTTGTTCTGCAGATAAGAAAAAGGTTTTGTAAAACCATCAGTTAATAAATGAAAGAACTATGCCTTTAATTTATTCTCATTCTTCATATAAATATTTTTTTGTCAGGTCCTGTTTGAGTCTTCAACAGGGGAAGTGAATGTGCATGTGTTAACAAAAGATAATGTGGTATCTGGCTTCTCGTGTCTAAAATATTATGTAAGCAAAAAATATTATGTTTTCTTTTTCATGGTTGATTTAATAATTTTGATCGAAAACACTTTGTATTTCTTCAAGAAAATAATTTTAAAAGACTGACAAAATGAGCAGGGTTGAAAAAGCCATGTTTATCAATCTCTGGTTTGTTGATCTAAGTTGGTCTCCGAGCCTGGTTAAACTGGTCTGTTGGATGGTTTTGAATGGGTTTATGGCATTTTTCAGCAGGCCAGATTGTACGACCAGACAATAAGCTTATAGGCTACTTTTAGCTTTTTATAAATTAAACATTATGGCAAACATCTTATGTTGTATGAACGCCTTTTGTCATTGTACATTTAAAGACAGTAATAACTACAGATATTTGACAGTGGAATAAACATTTAAAAAAACATTCTGAACCCAGCATTAGTATTCATCGTAGAAAGAAAAAAGATAGCTTTGGCATGTTTATCAGCTTCGCAACTTGGTAAGCCCCTCCCCTTTCCACAGAGCTGTACCCACTCAAACCCCCCCTTCCGTTTTCTCACACTCACTCTCAACCACAAGGCCTTTACCGGCACGACAACACATCACTCCAGCAGATCTCCTCAAATTTCTTACTTTCTCATAAAATATTTACCAACGACAAATATGCTTGGAAAAAGTCTTATTGATGCTTAATGAGTAGAGTGTTTAAATAGGACATAAACTTTAAAATAACAATGGTCTGTTATCTATATGTAATAGAAAAAAAATTTAAGGGCATGTAAAGATTTAAATTATACACTTGAGAAGTATTTGAGTAGCCACAAGCATTTGCGTCTCCTCCTTTGATTACCAAATTTGATGCAAATATGTATAGTTAAAAGATTTGAGCAATAGAGATGCTTTATATTTCAGATTGACTATGACTTGCTAAGACATTGTAGTTTTTCTATTCTATTCTATTCTATTCTATTCTATTATATTATATTATAATCAAATGGTCTATCTGCAGCCGCTGCCCCTCTTTAACTTCCTGAAAGATGGTGGCTTTGAGCGCTCAAATCTCTCACAAGAAATGTGTTTTTCACATTTTTTTTCACTGAGTGTTATTTCATGTATTATTTTCCTTGTTGAACAATATTCTATTATTTAAACATTCAAAGAGAGTTTTCTCTTAAGTCTTTGTTGCTGAAAAAACAGGTTTCCTGTGCATCAGGGTTGCCCTGCACCCTGTCATAGCCGCCGATGGGGCAAACCTGCACTAATGTGGGGTTACAGAGTTCCACTAGCAGATTCTACAGCGTGGGAGCCTTGAAGCCTCAAGATTCACCATCTCACATTCCTCAAACCAGACCAGGCCAGATCACAGCAGATTTGGGCCAGAGCATGGTCGACCAAAACCCAACCACCAACCTCTGCTCCCTGCTGTTCAGAGCGCTTCAAACACGCAGATGTGTGTCACATGCCGGCGTGCCAGTTTATCCCTCGCTCACATTTCTCGTTTTTGCTCTCCCACGGCCCGATTCGCGTATGACATTTGCTCAGTTTCGCTCGTGTTTGGTGTTGGCGAAACAAACAAGGCACTTCTGCTGCAAGGCCAATCTGTGGTTTTTGCGTCTCATGCATTAATTTGCTTCATGTCTAAGTGTACATTTGACCATGCATTAGAATGTTCCCTTTTGTGCATTTGTGCAAAGATGTTCTTTCGTGTTTACAAAGTTCATGAGTTGCGTGCGACAGCTTGGAGACTCGCTCCTAAATACATGTACGTGGTTTTGTGTGTGTGCGTGGTATACCTATGGGTTAATGTTTGTGTATCTATGTGTGCGTGTATATTAGACTTGTTGATTTCCTGTGGTGCAGACAGAGGTTTCAAAGTGCCAGACTAAAAGAAGAGCTTCGGTATAGGATGTAGAGATGTTGTTCTCACTGACTATACACAAATGCGATATGCATGAATTTGGATGCGTGTTCGTCTGATTGTTATGCCACTGGAGCATGCAATTATATGTTCTTCTTTTAATAAACACTTGAGAGAGTTGTATGCATTCTTGAGATAGTGTGATCTCATAGCTGTGCAGATAAGATCGTGCCTGCATAGAGAGACATGAGATAAGAAATGGTGAGCAAGAGATATGGGTTGAGCAGCACAGCAGGACTTTAGATGCACGATATAGTCTGGCATGACTTTAACATGATTTTAAAATGAAACATATACCCATGTAGATGTGCATTTACAACAATTGTCTGTTCATAATCCCTTCTGAAAAAACAATAGAAGATATCAGAGAGGTTTAGATGGTTTCCTTTATAATAACGTCATGATGCGTTAGCTTTTTCCATTAAAGATATAGTTTATCAAAAAATGAAAACTGCCTGAATTCACCCTTTCAAGCCTGTATGACTTTATTTCTTTTGCAGAACAAATAAAAAGATATTTTACAGAAACTAATATAAGTGAATGTGTGCTGGAGCTTTAAGGTTAACAAAATTCTCCAAAACATCCCTGCTTGTGTGCAGGTTTAAATTATGAGAGTGAGCAAATGATGACAGAAGTTTAATTTTTCGGTAAACTATAACTTTAAACAATTACGAATTTTAAACACCCTGTTTCCTTGAAACATTTTCATTAAAACAGTTTTAATTCCCTTTATAACCAAACCCATTAAATGCTTTTTTGTCAGCAGGGATAATATATAAAAAATGACATAATTTGGTTGTTAATATGGTTGGATTAATAATGGATATTCTCTAGATTAGTTTAAACCAAAGCTTGGGTTTCTTTCTTTATCCTATTGTTCCAGACGCATGAATGAAGCCCAAGTCCAATTGATTTCCCGCATTAATCGATTTCAATGACATTCATGTAGACTCTTTATTTTTGCATTTTTGCATCAAATGCATCAGTTCAGCAGTTTCTTCATTCAATTTTTCCTCTCTGTAGTGGAAGAGATTCACACACATCAAGTTCTGTGGAACTTCAGTTAAAGTGTGATTATCAGAATGCCATGAGTCACTGCAGTTCCAGTGCATTCTGGGTAGGGATTTGACCACAGGTTCAGAAATGAGTGTGTTCACCGTAAAGTGGCTGTGAGTGTGTGTTTGAGAGTGTTTGTACATGTTCCATGGTAGAACGGTTGTGTGTGTGTTCCATGGTTAGGCGTGTGGTTGGTATGACCTGCTTTCGTTTGGACCCGTCACTCATTTGGTTCAGAGAGATGTTGTGAATCAAAAAGCCAATTTGCATGGGAGAGATAAAGAGATTTATTTCAGTTTCTTGCTTACTGTTGACTTATCCTTATCTGACACATCGTGCCTTAAGTGATTACAAGTTACATTCACAATTAATTTAGCATTTATCTATACATTGTGTATTATGTATTCGGTATTGTGTTCCCAGGGATCAAACACTGGGAAACTTCAGGCACTTCCAACTTCAACACCATTTAAATTGTCTTATCTTGTATTTTTTGTACATCCACCTTGTTTTATGTACCTGCACACCAATTATGTTTTAAATAAACACTTTGTGTTTCTTTACGTGTTGCATGGGGTTTGCTGCAGATCTTATTTTGTGCTGCGTGGAGATATTATCGTTTTGATAAACGATCTCTGCTTTTTCTATTCTGTCTTGTAGACACTGAGCTTCTAAAGAGGTTTCCCACGCTTTCAATTGTTACTCTTCAAACAGACATGAATATGCGGTGAGCAAACACACACACACACACACACACACACACACACACACACACACACACACACACACACACACACACACACACACACACACACGATATAGTATATTTAAAGTATATAAAGTATATTTATGTTTGCTAGTTTCCTTTAAAGAATAACAATCACTCTTTTTTTGTATACACTTGTGATTGAGAGAACTATGAATATTGCACAGTAATGTACTTATATCCAATAAAATTGGAAATAAAAATTTTATATTCGTCTTTCTTTTGGGAACGATTGATCTTTGTCTGTGTTCTTCTTTTGACCTGTGACATCTAAAACACATCTACATTTTAATCTTATGTTTACTTACTATACTACGTACAGTGTATCTGATTTTGCTTATGAAGATTTATTATATTGTTTATACATATACGGAATGTTATATTTGTTATACACTATATCTGCTTTAAGGCTTACATTGTATAACTGTGTTGTGTATTATTCATCTCATCTTTTGACTGTCACAATAATGTTATACAACAGTTAAATGAAGGATGTGTAGAATGTGTTGTGATTATAACATACTTTACATACTTCACTTTCTAAGATATTACAAGGAACTTATGTTTTGAGCTTACAGTGTTGGTTGTTGTATAAGCATCAGACTGAATTTCATCATGGTGACAGCTCTAGTCGAGGTGTTTTGCAAGTAATAATAAAAATGAAAATGTTTGATCCAAACTGTCGATTGTTGATTCTCTTTTTCATGATGGCAGATGTTTTTACAGCGCTGTGGTTTTCAAAGCTTCACTTTGAAGGGAATCAGTTCAAGTGTGCTTTGCAGAGAACACTATGCTGAATTCTGCCTCATCTGTGTCACACAATGCTTTCGTGACAATAGTCTCAGGTCTGGTTTCCGCCACTGTGATATGTGCTGGAGCGTAGGTGTGGAAACATCTCTCTCACTCTCTGTTCTCAACAAAACTGCAGCTTTACACAATTGATTTCATACATTAGTTTTGTTATCTTTGCATTATGCACAAAACACTGCTTTGTTGCATCAGTATCAATTTATACTGCCGGTCAAATTATTCCTTTATTTTTGTTTTGGTCTCTTAATGAAGGTTATTAAAGATACATCGACACACAATATAGTAGTTAATGAACAGTAATGTTGCGTAAGGTGATTATGGTTATGTTTATTTTTCTTTAGGATCATCCTATGACGTTCAAATTTACTTAAACATCAAGTTTTGGGTTTTTTGGAACTTGGTGTTGGGTTAATGAGTCTGTGTTTGTGTGTTTAAGTAAATAAACAGAGTGTGTTGGTGGAGTGTTTGTTTTGGTGTTTGTCAGTTTCATATGGGGTGTGTCTTGTCAGTAAAAGCTTTTGTGTGTCTCACTTTTTAGAGGAGTAGTGTGTTTGATGTGTGTGAGGTGTTTGGTGTGAAGTTTTGTCCATAGATCAGTTGAACTTTGAGCGAATTCAGTTTCTTAAAATAAAATAAATCACTTGCATTTCATCTTGTTGTCGACCTGAAAGGCATTGTTTCTTATGCGAAACAAACAAGATATTTTGTGAAATGTACCAACGAGTCTATTGGGCCATGTTGAACAATTTTAAAAAGCGTGAATTTTCTTTATATCAAGTGACATTGAAAATAAAAGAAAAAGAAACTATCTGACAGAGTTTCATTGGTTTATGGTTGTTTATGTTGCAGAAGTGTGTGTGTGTGTGCCTGCGTGCGTGCGTGCCTGTGTGTGTATGTACGTGTGTGAAGGAGAGGTGACTTGAGAACTGCATAAGTGTGAGAGATTTACTGTAGGATGTTGAAAGGGCCCAAATGCTCCTGTGGGCTCTGTGATTGGGGCCACAGCAGAGGTTTGTGGGCAAACACTCTGTATTTTAAAGCAAAGGAAATCAAACCATATCAAATACACACACCATACAAGTCAGAATGTTTCATTTCTGCAGGTTTGAATGCGGATTCATGGTTCATTGCTGAAGTGTGTCGTCGGGGAGTTGTGGTTATTTGGAGGGATTTTATCTATAATGCATGCCAAATGTCTCTGAAGTAAATGTTCATGCTTGAGTTAAAATATATAATTATCAAATGAATAAAGGGAATAAAGGGAAGATTTTGATTGCCCAGCATAGGAGGCAATTTCTGGCTTTAGATCCCACTCACCATAACAATGTATTCAAACTGTTATTCAACCAGTGTGGACATCCCCAATTCCACGAACCAGTGGGTGGTTGTTAGTGGCATATTACTGCTCAAGACTTGAAGGTTTGTGACTTCTAGGATTAGTAAATATGTTTTAGGAACACTTTAATAATTCAAATAGTTTTCATTTTTTTATTTTGTTTTATGAACCGAAATACTAACATGGATTTTCCTTTTTCAGTGAACACTTGGGTCTACAACCCAAACCAAACTAGCAGACAGTTCACTGGGCCACCAGCATTAAACCAGCACATACTGGACTTCACCAGCTTGGAAATCTGTGATCTTTTCAGCAGAGAGGGTAATTCCCATTTTCTATTCCCGTTTTATCTTTCCATACGCAGTCAAAACCTCTGAGAAAAAATCCATATCTACAGGTCATGGAAAATCATCTATGCACTATTTGATGTAAATTTGAAACTTTTAACTACATATTCAATGGTCATATGTTATGGCAATCTTCATGACTCACAGAAACAACAAACCTTGTTCAGTAGCATTCGGATGGATGCCAAATTTACTCAAACTTGGTCGAAAGAGTCTATGAGTCATAATTGTTATGAGTGAGTCTCTCTGATGTGCTATTATTCCAATAAGAACATTCAATATTCTCAGATAATAAGAAAACCAAGTGCACATGTTTTCAAACTCGAGATCTCAATACAGTGCAGTGTTATTTTCTGCATGTAACACATGCATTGTTAATGAGACAACTGAAAGTGTTGCATAACGTCATTAAAGTTAAAAAACCAAATGATAAAAGAAACAGCAAAAGCCCCTGACGTCTTATGTCTGTGCGATCGAGACGAAATCAAGAGGGTCTGTACCAGTAGCTTCCTGTTTTTTATGCAAAGTGCAGACATATTTCACAGATGATTTTGCAAAAATAAGGCACAGAACAATACGTTTTAGAAGATCATCAGACTGTGTGTGTGTGTGTGTGTGTGTGTGTGTGTGTGTGTGTGTGTGTGTGTGTGTGTGTGTGTGTGTGTGTGTGTGTGTGTGTGTGTGTGTGTGTGTGTGTGTGTGTGTGTGTGTGTGTGTGTGTGTGTGTGATTGTCGCAGCAGAAGTGAGAAACAGTTTACCGTTGCAATAGTGCTGCTTCCGGTCTGAATGAGGGAAACTAACAGCGTCTGGCTGCTCGATTGTCACGCAAACACTCGGCTATTCATCGCAACGCCGTTGGGCCTTCAGACGCAGAAACAGGAAGTAAGCATGCGACAGAGGAAGTTGTTGGTTTTTTGATGGCCATTGCGGTGGTTTTGAGACTTATTTCACAGAGAGAGGGGGCAGTCAGATGTTTGGCGTGGGAAAGGATGAGACAGTCCTGAAGAAATTTATTTTTTTGATATTTCAACAGAGTAATAATGCACTCACTTACTGCCCTCTCCAGCAAGTTATAAGATTCAATGTCTCATTGCCAACAGGTAGAATAGTACAGACTCAGCTTATTCTGTATATGTTTACATACGGACAGTATATGACGCTGTAAAGTAATGCAGTTACAAGTCAAATTTGTTTTGTTAAAAGAACGAGATAGTTGTTTTTTGCCTTTAGTTATATTGCAAATGTATACGATTTTCATATTTTCTATGTAGCTACAGTAAATAATCCTCTGAAGAGTTCAAATAAGAGCAGGTGAAATCTAGATGACAGAAGTTAAAATAAATTTTGAAATACCATGGGTTATCATTTAATATTATGAAAAAAGTTCACAATTACTATGTTTTAAAAAAAAGTTGCATGATTAAATCCAAAAATAAAAATTCTATCATGAATTACTCACTCTCTAGTTCCAAAGCTGTCTTAATGTCCTTTTTTGGATTAACACAGAGAAAGATATTTTGAGGAATGCTTGTAACCAAACAGTTCTTGGAACCTATTGTCTACCATTGTAGGGAAAATTAAAATGATAGTCAAAAGAATAACAACTGTATGGGTCCTACTTGCTTTAAATAAATAATTTTGTGTTTAACAGAACAAAAAAATTAAGTATGCCTTTAATATTACACTAGATAATAATAAAAAATTTGAAAAATAACAATATAACTCAGATGCTTATGTGAGCAACAAAAAGAAATGAGAGTGGACACATTAAGAGTATGAAGGTAACAATGGATTTAAGATTGTATTAACTAATTTTTATTTGGGTGAATATGATGGGAAATGTTTGAGATCTTTAATAATATTGACGTTATTAACAGATAAGTCTTGAAGTGCAAGATTTGTAGAAATATCAAGAAGCAATAACTTAAAAAATAACATTTTAAAAAATGGTTGTCTTGTGTGTTCATCTCTCAAGATTGTATGAAAAGTCATTGTATGACAATCCTTTTTTGGCAACATTAAAGTCCCGAAATGAACAATAGAATGTAAATTCTATTATGTATTAATACATTTTTTAAATCAAGTGCACCATCAGTGATATTTGATAAATAAATATCAAACATGGAATAATTTAAATTCATCATTTAATGCATTAATGTAAATGACTAGGACAATATTGTAAGGTGGTATCATAATTTTGGTTTCTTTTCTTTAAAATATTTTCAACATTTTAATTTTTAGGCTGTTTTTTTTGCACATGAAAGTGATTTCAAACCGTTTGTATCTTCTTCGAGTCTTGACTTTACAGTTGAAATCATAGCTATGTGCTCTTTCAGAAAGACAGTATTGAGAAATAAGTAATGTAATTTTACAAGTGGTAAGAACGGATCACTGATATCACCCACAACAACCCGATCCTGGCTGCGTTTGCCACACACTCAAGCAGATGAGACCTGTGGTGACCCGTCGACAGATTCAAGATCATGTAGTGGCTGCAGTTGGGTTCTTAAAAGCCACTCTCCAGGATTTCATTCACTTGAAGAGGAAGAAAGAGAGGCCTTTACCTCATCTTTGTGATGAGGTTTGCAGTGTGTTTACAGAGATGTGGAAAGCCTGTCATTGGTGAGGGTAACTGCCACAAACCAAGGTGAGGCGGCTTCTCAAAACACTCTGAGATAAGACATAGAGGGATTGCATTTGCTAACCATGAAAGATGTACAGTGCGATACGACATAAAAACAACCACTGGATGTAAGGATGGTTTACAGCCCGGCCTCGCTTCTTAAACCAACCACTCGCCACCGAAGAGAGAACATCACGATCCTTTGCCTTGTTTAGAGTTAGATTGATTTTTGGCATAGTTTTCCTTCCAATTGAATGAGAACAATTGGTAAGAGTTATTTACTTTTAAAGAGATGTACTCTTAAAATTGTTAGGTAGTGTCAACCCATGGTTTGCTAGTACATAACTTTTGACCTAAATGACCTTGCGTGCTTGATGAGCCGAAAGTATTTTTGATCTATAAGAATGTAAATTTTAAAAGCTTCTGTTTGCTAGACATAAATGATACATGCAAATATCCTCTGAGCTGCCAGACATGGAATAAATCCACAAAAGTCCAAGTATAATTTCACTTGATCCATGGTGTTCAATTACTTGGGCCGTGATTTTGACTATATGTAAATCTGTAATATCAGATAACTAGCATTAAGACTGATGTCATGAGTAAAGCACGGTTTACAGCACGAGATGTCATTGGGACCGATAAGGACCACCATAAAGGATGTAATGGGTTTGACCTACCGATAGCTAAGGTTTTCAGAGTCTGGACTCAGTTTTCAGAGTTCGGAAAAACAAATGACAATTGATCGTTATCAAATTTTTAAAGAGGGAGAGAGAGGGTTGTCCTGCCCACTATCTGACCACTGCGGCCTGGCTGGAGATAGAACGACTCAGACAGAGTTTCATAGACTCAATGTATATTAAACCCGAGATGGAATTTCATACACTGATGATGGCTGTCCTGTATCAGTCCATTGAAGTATCTCTACTTTCAGTTCATGTCTCTTTCCCCTTCATCTCTTTCTCTCTTGCTCCCTGACACCATCCGTCTTTTTTCACATCTCCGGTTTGCTGATAAAAATATCCAGTTGTGTCATTCTGACGGAGATCAGTGAGGCATCACTGCATAGTTTAGGTTTCAAAAGACACATTATGTGCATTAAAAGTTGCTTGATAGTTACTGTAAAAAGATCCAGAGTGGTGTGTTTTTGTGCTTTTATGGCCTATCACTTTTTTATTTGTGCATGCTCACCTATTTATAAACGCAATAGCCTGTAAACATGCCCGAGTTGGTTAGCTGGTCTACCCTTCTGGTCGAGCTGTTGGGGGGTTTTAATGATTTGAGGCACATGTCAACTGGTCACAATAAAGAACGATCGGTAAACCAGCTTGTTTGGTTGATAGACCAACTAACCCATCTTAAACTTTAGACCAGTCTCATTTTTGTCTGCTTGCGTATCCCAAAGGGTTTTCTCAGATGTTTGCAGTTCCATGAAGAGAATAGAAGAGTTAATAAATGTATATTTTAGAGGTTACATAATATGTTATAGACAACAGTTCTCTGAAGGTTTAAGGTTAGAAAATTCTAACCCCTATAGATCTCTTGTGAGGGTATTCTGTGTGGTGAGGTGCAGCATGTGATAATGGTAGTGTGGTGTGCTGTGTGCAGTTTCCCTCTCCGCCGCTCTACCGAGGCCACATCTGCCACAACTGGCGCGGTCTGAGCTAGCATGGCTGACCGAATATGCCACCGGGGTCTGGCTTCATACGGGCGGATCCGGTGGTGCGACGCCTGCGGGCCCCACAGATGTCATTTGAGGCCTAAAACGAAAGAAGAAAAACCACTGCTTACATCCCAGTGACAGCCATGGCAAACAGATCAGAGGGAGAGGATGGGTGAGAACTCCTGTGCAGTTTCTATTTTGCAATAATGAAGATAATTGAATCAAGGAAAGTTTTCTTTATATTGAGATTTGGTATTTAAAACATGTATACTGTTTTAGCATTTGTCCATGTTTTTCCAAACTGCACTTTTGAGTCAAACTCGAGTATGCACTTACCAATAATAGCTCCAGTTCTTCTGATGTTGTGTAGACCACACAAATGGATTTCCATTTTCACTCAACGTATTGTTCCCAGTGACACATGGAGGGGCCTTTTTAAAGGTCAACCTGCTCTCATGTGACCTGTGGTTTAGCATCTCACTATACTGGAAAAACCCAGAAAGAGCAGAACACTCTCATAGGGTTGGGGGACCTTCTCAAGTCTGCTTTAGTCTTGATATGAATCAGTGTGCACTGAAATGACAGATGCATTCATAGAGAAACTATTCTGTGGTACATAACTGCAGAAACCTCATATGTCACAAACAGCATATAAGATTATGCTTTGTGTTTGTGTCCTGGTAATATTTACTGAAGTGTTGATTTGTGGTTAAAGTGTTTCTCTTATCTAAACAGCATGATGTCTCAATAATAAATATAATAATTCATAATATACTCAGACATCTCTTTAATTACTAAGAACAGGTGTCTGAATAGATCCTGAATCATTACTACTGATTGCACTGGTCACCATTCTTTACTGCATATTTTTATTACTCCAGTCATTACCACATCTTATTATTCCTTTTAAGTGCAGTAATTAATCCTCTTAAGCTTTATACTGTTTTTCAGTGACCTTTATTTCATGTCTGCTGTGATGTTTACACTGTTCACTCTGATAAGAATGATCTTTACACTTGTTTGCAGTAACATTCATACTTAGACCTATTTTAGAAACCTTATACTTTTCGAAATTGCAGTAACCTTTACACTTAATTGCAGTGACCTTTACACTTGATCATATTAACCGTTTTCTCTGCTAACAGTGATCTTAACACTTGTTTTGAATCACTTATCCTGGTTGCATTGACCTTAACCCTTCATTCAGTGACATTCACACTTGATTGCAGTAAACTTCACACTTGATGCAGTGACAGTAACACTTGAATGATGTCATCTTCGCACTTAGTTGCAGTGACCGTTAACCTTAATTGCAGTGTCCTTAATGCTTGATTGCAGTGACCGTTAACCTTGATTGCAGTGGACTTTACACGTGATTGCAGTGACCTTTACCCTTGATTGCAGTGAACTTTACACGTGATTGCAGTGACCTTTACCCTTGATTGCAGTGAACGTGATTGCAGTGACTTTCACACTTGATTGCGGTGACCTTAACGTTTGATTGCAGTGACCTTCACTCTTGATTGCAGTGACCTTTCACCTTGATTGCAGTGACTTTTTCCCTTGATTGCCGTGAACGTGATTGCAGTGACATTCACGCTTGATTGCAATGACCTTCACGCTTTAATACAGTAAACTTTGCATGTGATTACAGTGACCTTAACACTTGATTGCAGTGACCTTCACGTTTGATTGCAGTGACCTTCACACTTGATTATTACAACTGTAAAATCGAATTACAGTGATCTTTAAACTCAATTCCAGTAACCTTTACACTTGATTTTGTTAACGGTTTACTCTAGCAACAGTGATCTTAACACTTATTTTGAAAGACTTTTCCTGGTTACAGGGATCTTTACACTTGCAATGATTATTATCTTTTATTTGTAGCGATCTATCCTAAATCCATTGATCCGTGGATCTAATTGCAGTGCTCTTTTTAGTTGGTTGCTATATTTTTTCCTTCTGAATCCAGTGATCTAAAAGGCAAGCTCAAATCACATGGTGTTTTCACTGCAAAATACTAGGCAATTTTGTATTGTTTCCTAGTACATAAAATCGGAAAATGGAAAAGAGCTGTGTATGAAGTCCATGGGAAATTTCTGTGCAAATAATTGTCAACTAGACCTCATAGTCCTTGTAGTTTGTGTACTTTGTTGTCTTGTGTAGTATTTAAACTTCTGTTAGAAGCATACATAAGAAGCTTGTTGTGATATGTAAGTGAATCAAGCTTTCTTCAGTTCTGTACTGTGAGCTGATTGCAGGGATATTTGGTCATGATTGCAGTGATCATGATATCTGACTGCAGTCATCAGTACTCCTAGAAATTTCTGCAGCAATAAGCCATCAGTGATTGACTTTTAGAGGCCTGGTTAAAAGACACAAAACCAGTCTGAGCTTTTAGACCTGGCCAAAGGCAAACCACCACTCTTTAGCAATGAATATTTTACCCTCCTGATCGCTCAGAGTGACCACAGGCTGCGTTAAGAGTTATTGGCCAGAAGCAGAGAGGGCACTTAACAAATGAGAATGCCCATTTCTATCAGAGAAAAGAGACACGGCCTGCAGCTGAGAGCCACCGTGGTCAAACCCAAACCACGAAGCCCAGCTCTGACCACACACTACATGTACAACTCAATACACACACTAAGAGAAGTGCATGTCTCTAAAAACATTGCAAATATTGATAGGATTGTGTACATTTGTTAAGATAATTGTCCTCTCTTTTAAGTTGTACTCTTTTTTTTTCTCTCCAAAAGACATAAGAAGACATCAGTCACCCATAATGACAGCTGTCAATAACATCTGTGATTTAGTTGTAATGCACGGACAGTCTTACTACAATCATTTTGACCACTTCCTCCATCTTCATGAAGAGAACGACCATTGTCTACCCACAAATGCACATATAAACATATGAGGATCATTCATATTACATGAAACGCCATACATGTACTAAATAAGCCATCATGTTGAGGATCTTCAAGGCTGTTTTAACAGTTCAAATACTGTCATTTTATTATCAGGTTAATATTTTTTGTTGTTAACGGGTTAATTTTTTGCTTGATCATACTGCAAGTAAATGCATTTCTTAGTATTTTCCCAGTATTTTCCAGTTTTGTGTGTAAAATCCAATTCTACCTCAGAAATATAGAGTTGTTTAGTTTTAAACAAAAATAAATGTCAGTGGGCTAAAATAATTTAATTTAATAATTTAATTTAATTTAACTTAATATGAAATAAAAATGTTATTTCATTTGATCTTAATTAATTTAGACTTTAACTTGTTAAGCTTTTCAAGTACATCGTTATTTTATAAAATACTTTAAATCTTACTTTTTTATCCATTAGGAAGATATTCTACATATTCCTTTAATTTGTTAATTGTATTTATTTTTAATTTCATCTTATTTTTAAATTAATTTAGACATTTCTTTTAAACCGGACTTAATTTATTGTCTAATTAAGCTTTTTAAGTTAATCTTTATTTCATTCAATAACTCTAACATAATATTTTTAACCCACAGATTTCCTAGATTTTCATAGAATTTTTATTAAATTTTATTTTATTTTAGTGAAGTTAAGTGTAAATAATTTTAGCTTATAATTCATTTTTAGATCATTTTAAAAAAGAACGTAATATCATATATGTACTAAAAAAATGAAAATGACAAAATGTGTTTTTGCAGAAAATGTAATTCAACTGTCCACTATGAAACATTAGCTTATATGTTATTATATTTTTAATGACCCCACGGTGGTTACAGAACACAGCTGTATGTCAGAGAAACATTCAAAATGAAATGAAAAAATCACCATCTATTAAATTTGGATATGATCCTGTGACTTAAATCTATAAAACAAACATATCAACTTCTGAAACTATTTCGGGCATTTCCCATAATTTGCTCCCATTAGATATGTTCTGAACCATCAACTAAACTTCTACTCTGTCTCAAGCAGTTCATCATGAGCTAGAGATCGTTTTCCAGCTCCTGATTTTCATACTGATCTAAAGATTTCACCGTCCGGCCTGTAAAACACAGAAGACATTTTGGAGTTCCAAGGCCGCCTGTAGACAAATTCAGATATCGATCGACGGGATAAGAGATCTGATTGTTAGAGAGGTCGCCATAGTAATTTAGTTTACAGCTCAGTAGTTTGGAGACAGGGATGGCAATGATAGCCCTGCCTGATTGAATTTGCAAGTCGAGGGGGATTTTTAACGTGAGGTAATTGCTGACAGGCAGTGGGTCAGACAGCCTTCAGCCCAATCAAGCCGGATCAGATGTCACAGTAACATTTCATGGCCCCTGAGAGGAAAATAGAATTGTGTGTGTGTGTGTGTGTGTGAGAGAGAGAGAGACTTCTTTCGTGCACACACACGTTCAGATAATGTATCAGCTGTGCTTTGCATTTCAATTTGTCAAGTTTGTGTGTCAGAGGTCAAAGGTCAGGCGTTAGCATCAACTGCAGCACATCAACACGTGAGGGATCCTTTATATTAGTTGACTTGTATGTGCGCTGGGTGAAATGACTTA
Organism: Triplophysa yarkandensis; assembly: GCA_033220385.1. Lineage (NCBI taxonomy): Eukaryota > Metazoa > Chordata > Actinopteri > Cypriniformes > Nemacheilidae > Triplophysa > Triplophysa yarkandensis. The sequence goes on from CM065665.1 coordinate 6,786,967, forward strand.
CAGACTGCAGCAATTCTCTCATCTGAAGGTTTTTTCACCAGACCTTTGCTGTTACACACATGTGTTTGAGCTTCAGTGTTTGTCTGTGTGATGATAATGAGGTTGGGTTTGTAATGAGGTTGTGTGTGTGTGTGTGTGTGTGTGTGTGTGTGTGTGTGTGTGTGTGTGTGTGTGTGTGTGTGTGTGTGTGTGTGTGTGTGTGTGTGTGTGTGTGTGTGTGTGTGTGTGTGTGTGTGTGTGTGTGTGTGTGTGTGTGTGTGTGTGTGTGTGTGTGTGTGTGTGTGTGTGTGTGTGTCCACTTGACTTTTGACTTATATATATTTTAGGGACAAACTAGAGCAAATCTCAATGTTTAAAAAGTGTGCGTGCCTGCATGTTTGTGTGCATAGCATGCACGTGTGTGTATGCATGTTTGTGTGCATTTTTGTGTATTTGTGTGATAATGACTATGTGTGCCCGTTTTGAAGTGTGTGATGTGAAAAATAAGTTTGTGTTTCTGCTTTGTGTTTGTGTATCCTTTTTGTGGATTTTATGTAAATAATGAAGGGAACAACACAAAGTTGTTGCCCTTAATGCCTTTAAAGATATGTTACGTTAACAGATTATGAACCTTTTAAGAGTGAACATTTAGGGAGCAGATCACCCAAAAATTCTTGTAATCATCTTCTTACTTTTGAATTGGTCCAAATGTGTTTACATTCTTTGTTCTGAGGAACTCAGAGATAGATATTTAGAAGAATTCTTGTTACCATACAGTTCTTGTACCCCACTGACTACCACTGTAGGAAAAATACATTTTGGTATTTGTGCCGTTGAACACAAAATAAGATAATTTAAGGAATGTAGGACAACAAAAGGCTGTGGGGTACTTTTGACAGTCATTGTCACTACTGTGGTAGTCAATGGAGTCCAAGAACGGTTTGATTTTAAACATTCTTCCAAATATATTTATCTGTGTTGAACCAAACAAAGGCGTTGATACAGATTATAGTAATTCAGGACAGAATTTTCTATTTTATGGTCAACTGTCCCTTTAATGTGTGTGTAGAAGAGATGATGATTTTGTGTGTGCAGAATTAATGATATAAAAAAAGTGTGTTTTGCATCTTTGTCACTTTGTCTTTGTTCGTGGCATTACATCATTGTTGTATTACTTACTGTACTTGTGATTCACTTTTATACAGTCTTTACACCTCAATTGACATACCGTTTTCGATCCCGTCCTCTCTCCTTCTCCCGTCCCATCAATTAAACAAAATCCCTGAATAAACACATTTGTGTTTGGAGACAGATGTATCCGTGCGCGTGTGTGCGTGTGAGCGCTCTGTTGGGGCCCATTTCTAACCTGTGCTAAATGACTTGAAGAGTGTATAAGCACATTAGTGTTAAGGGTCATGTGTTTGCTATGCTAACCTGTGACCTCTGCTCTATTACAGAAGCGACTCAGTGTGAGCACACAAGGTGTGTGACATCTCTAATGGACATGTTCAGATATGGACTGTCCCAGGACAAGTGAATTATTAAACAAGGCAAAACTGTGATCACACACACATACACAGTTTAAATCTGGCCTACCATGAAGATAAAGAAGTGCCCAACAGTGTTAAAACAAACAGAACCATTGCGAAAATGACAAACAACACTAAATATATATCGCTGTTGAAAACTTGTATATCCATATTTTGTTATTTCAGATTTTGGCAAACATCATTCTTATTACTCACCCTTTGGGGTTATGGTTTGCTCACATCCAACAAATAAAAATAATGTAATCTTTTTTTACATTTCAATATTCAATATTACTTAAACAATTTTAATTATATATTATTAACAACATTTTCAGGCAGATTTTGAAGAAAAGTTGAATTTGTGGACGGTTCATAGAGCAACAACTACATAGAGACCTATTGAAGCAGATTGAATTGCTCACTTTTTTAGATTGACTTATTTTTTATATTTCCAGATATCATTTTTGACTTAATGTGTCATAAGGATTCTGGTTTGTGTGTTAACTTTGGATATCTGTGTGGAGCTGGCACAAAAGGGATAGTTCACCCAAAAAAAATTCTGTTATCATATACGTCATCCAAAACCTGCATATGTATGTGAAAAAATTATATATATTTGAGAAATGTTTCTGTGGTTTTGTGTCTGTGGGAGGTAGTGGTGTGAAGCTTTTTTGTGTTTTTACATATATATTCTTTTGTGTTTTTCAAAAGAAAGTCAGACAGATTAAATAAAGTGAATCAATGAAGAACTGTTATATTACTATATGCAGTTGGTCTGTTTTTTTTCTTCTGATGTACCATTTGCTTCCACACTTTAAATTGGTGACTTTATACCGGCTTGTCAGGCCCATGGTAACAGTCTGTATTGTTTGCTGATAGATGAGGGAAACGCGTTAAGCTTTCACAAGATCTTCTTTTGGTTAGATTTTTGTTCTTGCCTTGCTCTTAAAAGCTGCTTGTCTAAACTTAATATTTGTGTCTCACTCACGTTTATTCTGAGCTTTCTTCAAATAAACCTGAAAGTTCCTTATTCTGAATAACTTTAAACGTGGTAAACATTATCAGTCACACAATGTGATCAGACATATATAAGAGTTTGAAACCACAAGCAACATTTAGCAACAATTCGTTAATTTCTCACACTTCTGCTTCCTGATTGCCAGCCACAAACAGACAGCACACAAAACCTACAGCCTGTCTGCCATGAAGATGATGAAAGTTAGTTTGTGCAATGAAGATGAAGATCAGTTTGTGTTTGTTTGTGTTATGATGAAATTGGAGTTGAGGATGAGAGTGTGATAAAGATGATGAAGATGAGTTTGTGTTACTTTGTGTGTATGTGATCAAATTTGTGTTTAGGATAAGAGTGTGAGATGAAGATGACATGTATGAATTTTTGCGATGTGGATGATAAAAATGAGTTTGTATTTGTTTGTGTATGTGATCAAATTTGTGTTGAGTTTGTCTGTGATGAAGATTCATGTGGTTAGATCACGATGAAGATGCATGTGTGTGAGTATGAACATGAGGACTATTAGTGTAGTGATAAATGCGTGTGTGTGATGAAAATGACAGTGAGAGTAATGATGTTGTTGATATGTTTGTGTTTGCTACTTGCATGGTTTTTGTTTGTGTTGTAGGGGAGAAGTATGAGTTGTGTATGTGTTAAGAGGTAAGGTTTGACTGTGTGAAGTGCTCAAAGAGAGAGACAGCTGTCAAAGCAGAACACAAGGTTCCACCTGCTGGCAGATGTGAATCAAGCTGTCTTATTTTAAATGACATTTGACAGACCTGTAGACCAGATTAAAATAAGGAGATGAAGAGAAAAATAAGCCTTCTGTGCAGTATGTCTCCTGTTTACAGATTTTCTTCTAAGATAAAGAAACCACTTTAATCTCACATGTTTGAACCAACTCTTATGTGTGTTTGAGTATTTTAAAAGTCTCATTTATGGCTCATGTGGATGACCCATCGTGTCCCTGAACGAACATCATCTGTCATATTTCCATCTCAATCTCTCTCTGTCCTCTTGTGTTGCAGTTGGGTCTGTATATAACCTCTGGGGTCAGATTGAATATGTACTCTCATAAACAACATCTATTATTCACTAGGTGACACTGATCCTCAGGCCGTTCTCCGGGAATGTCAGTCCGTCAAAAGCATGAAATATATCCATCTATCCGTCCGCATGCTTTCATGAGGCATATCCATATAAATCGGCTTTTGTTTAACTGCACGCATCCCGTCTCAATGTAACAAGAAGTTCTTGATGATTTAAGATGTTTCTCCTAAAATTGCTCGGACAATTGTGAAACACATGTGAATATCAAGGAAGGGCAAATGAATGTAGATTGTAGAAATAAATTGATGACAATAATTTAGATCTGCAAAAATATTGAATTTTGATTTCGGACTCAGGTCTAGAAATTGTTGAGATCTCTTGAAACTCTTATAGCCGCCTCCATTGGAAAGATCATCTAACCCTATCTCAGTCAGACCAGTTTACAGTGTTGGAAGACTTGCACCTGCCTCACGCCGTCCAGACAAAAGTACATTACGAAAAATTCTCCTTGGATCTGGTCACATGTTTGAGTTTATGACTACCTTGTGGCCCCCCCCTCATGGGAAATGATGTCATGTGTCCTCATAAATACATTCTCTACGGCTCCTGTGAGTTCATATGCTAAGAGAAATCCCCCTCCCCGGACAACACCAATACATTATTTACTTACTCAACTCTCCTTTATTCACCAGAACCTTCATTAGTCAAGACTAATGTCACTGCACAATGCAGCTCTGTTTGACCCGACTCTTTGTGTGGATCTTCATGTGTTTGGCCCGTAATCCATTAGATCCCTCCGAGGGCTTATTACGCACGACTCTAATGCACATGCACATGGCTTACAGATGAGGAGAAGGGTCTGTCACAGCTTCTCATGGGCTTTTCCTTTGATTTCAGTGGGAATTGGTCTGAATCCTGAATGTGTTTTTTAAATACAATGACATTTCTCCGAGATAAGTTTGTGAATGTCTTGCAGTAGTTAACTAGTTTCATTAACTTATTTGAACAAATATGCTTTTTTTACCTGTTCTTTTAGTATGATAGCGTGTATTTATTCTTCATCCTAACAACACTAGATGAGTTTCTGTCATGGTCTTCATTATCTTCAACTTCCTTTATCAGATCTAAGTTGTCAAACATGTTATACCATCACTAGTTACTAATGTTAAACTTTGCAGCATTGCAATATCAGATAACATGACGGTTTTCTTCTAAGTTCTTTTCACAAGAATTTTGTCAAAAGCAATACTTTTATTTAGCTATTTTCTACCATTTGTTGGGTTTCAAAGAGACAATCAAATGCTGGGTTAAATTAAACCAGGTAATGTTCATATTTGACCCAATAGGGGGTTGATACATTTTTATTCACTAAACTATTCTATTCATTTACAACTAATTGTTTGAATTTATCCCTTTTTGACCTGACCCTATGTTGAAAATATTAATATAAATTATGTTTTTCTTTTTCAGAAAAAAAGGAGAGAATATATATGGCTTGAAAGATTAAAACTATCTTAAGGAGTTGAATGATTTGCCCCACATGTGGACCCTTGAGAGTCCCAGAAGCCTCAGATATAAACAGCTTGCGCTGGAGCCACTCCGACACACCCAGAGCTCTCTGATCCTCACGCTTACTGTCGACGGCACGAGATTCACCAATCGCTTCCACATGTGACAGCCATCAGAGGCCGCGAGAGCAGCCCCTCAACAATTGGATCTCGTTATGAGCGGAAGCCTGAGGAGCTGGCGACGGGTGCGAGACTTTCGTAAGTCAGAACATACTGTAACATCACTCTACTGTTACACAGTCAAAAACCACTGCATACAAATCATTTTCAAGCTTACTGCTGTGTTACAATAGCTTAACTTTTCTAAAACAAGACAAGTTTATTTTATTTGTTGAATAAGCTATAAAATGATGCCTTTAGATTAAAGAATGCAGTCTTTAAAGAAGGTGCCACTAAGTGCTGTAAGATTCTTCTTTTTAAGTGAAAGGTCACCCAGATGTGAAATTTCTGTCATGAATTACTTGCCCTAAAATTATTCCAATCCTGTATACATATAAGTTTGGTTATGCACAAAGAAAGATATTTAGAATAATGTTAGCAACTGACATTTTTGAGTATCATTGACTATACTAGTTGAAAAAACTAAATTTGGTAGTTTTTGACAGGACAATTTTTTTTTATTTCTAGTCTTTTAGTCCATCGTGGTATAGTCTCGCTCAGCAATGCCCTGCATCTTTCATTGGCCTAGGCCCACCAAAAAGGCAGTTTGAACAATTTATTGTTTTATTCAACGTCATGTTTCTGGCCGGGGAAATGTTCCCACAACAACAGACCGGAGAAACACAAGTCAGTCGTTGAAATAACCAGCATTAAATGTCAAAGAAGAAGAGGGAGAACATGCCATGATCAGGCAGTGATCAGCAAGTTGTTCGTGAACACTGCAAAAATGTAGGCGTGAATACGCAAGAAAGGTTTTGTTTAAATAACCCACATTTTAGAATAGGAAGTAAATCAAGAACATCATTTACGTTAACATACCTACCATAGAAAAATGGTATACCAAACAAACATGTAAAATTGGATGTGCATGGAATACTTCTAAATGCTGATAAAAGGGCCGGACAGGCTTGTAAAAAAATACCAAATCCTGTCGGTAAACCGGCTAAAATATCTCTTTTTGTCTCCAATAAGTGACTGAAACAAAACTCCAGGACATTGCTTAAAAAGTCTATGCCGTGAACTTTTAACTTTTAAGAATCCAATTTTTAACTGATTTAAAAAAGGCTTATAAGCCAGTCAATCAAAAAGTTGTGTATTAAACCTATGTGTAATCTGGGATGTTGAATTATTTAATTTTCATTAAGTGTGCTGAAGAGATAAAAATGGTAATTTCCTAATAAACGCTTCCTTATCGGTAATCATTTTTGGTTGAGTGTCTCTTTCATAACCAGTGCGTTCCACATTAATTAAAAAAGTCATTTTGATTTTAAAAGCATGACAGAAATGGTTCTTATAAGGATCTTTAAGTAAATAATGTTGGAAACTAAAATGGTTCTTCTATTGCGCCGCTTTTGACAATCCTTTGTCACATTTCTTTAGAAAAAAGTAAAACATTAAAAAACAATTGAGCATACCATCAGTATCGCCATGGAAACAAACACATATCAGCTGCATTTTCTCATCATTGAGAAGGACATTAGAACTCTGTACTCAAGACTAATGTGTATTTCCATTTCTTTCAGCGAGCAGCTCATGACCGGTCGATCTCACCAGAAGCCGATACACAAAGCACGGATCACCAGCACACCCGGTAGAAGCCCTCAACATTGAAATACATTTACACTTTCAAGCTCACTGTTCACTCACCTCTGTCTGGATAAAATCCATCCTCCGGTGCTTCACTGGTAATATTTTCTTGCTGTGTCCTTCTTCCCCGTCGACAATTTAAATAAATTTTTTCTCACTAATAGTTTTTATTGTTTTGGGCGCGAACCACACTGCACAATGACACTGTACCAAAACAAAGCCTTAAGATTTGTTTTTCTTTCTTCTCACAAGGAGATCTGTCTTGTTTTAACAATGTTTATACATTTGGAAAACAAAACAAAACCGATACACATGCAGTGTGAAACGCTGTTTTATTTTGCAAGTTATTGTAACGTATACAAACGTATATTACAGAAGTTAAATGAGAGCAGAGATGTTTAACTCGTGTTTCTCAAATCTTCTATCTATCTCTCTTTTATTTGATCTATCATCACCTGTTGATATGAAGCAAGAGGATTCGGTAACTCCGTCCAGAACTCTGAACAAAAGTCATAAATCAACTCCTCTGCACGAAACATCCTAAGCTAGATACAAATGGTACGGTATGGATTGAGTTATAAGAGGATGAATCATTGGGTTTCAAAGATATGAAATACATCTTAAATATGCGATGATAAATTGATGTGTGTTTATCACTGTCGTCTTCGCCGTTTTTTGATTTGAAACCCTGACACGGCATTATAGGGTCACTGATATTCACAATCCGGTCATTTGGCCTGCCTATGTTATATACATTATACAGTAAATGGGTGTGTTTGTAATATGTTGGCCCGATGGACGGATGGGTTGCCAGAACCACAGGAACTGGACCACCCAGATCTCTGGCAGGACATTGGCCGAGGATCAGGGGAACTGAGGGCAAACCGTACCCGGGGCGGAGCCGCTTGTATTCACGTGTACAGTGCGGTGTTTAGAAGTGTGTGTGAATGGATGTTCCATTTGTGGATAGGGGATATTTTTAGATTGTGGTTCTCCTCAGAAATGTGTGATTTCACCACTGGGTAAAATAAACCACATTCTGCGAGAAATGTAAGTAGGGCCTTGAAGGACACGCTTGTTCATTTTGGTATATTTTTGTTTTCAAGGAAATAGAAATTGAATTAATAACCAAAGTAATCGCAACCTCAAGGTGTGTGTTCACATTCGAATGTAAGAATGACGTTACTGTTTTTGTAAAGAAAGTTATCAGTGAAAAGATATTGATAGTCGAAGTATTTCGCTTCAAAAGACGTGGAAAATATTATTCATATTCGTGCACTTGATTCTAGTTTAAGTGCTTTTGAATGTTACACTTTGTTAAACTAAAATTTCCTTGTCGCACGATTGGTAGTTATTATATAGCAAATATTTCTAAATACAGTTTAGTATATTGCCTTATATTTCATGTAAAAAGTAAAAGCGATAAATAAACTCTCGGAACATTTTCCTTCACAGACAAAGTCGGGACACATCTCGACCCTCCAGAGGCACATGTTCAGTTTTCATCCACCCGTCTCCTGTGTGCCGCTGGTTTTTCCACTCTGAAAGAGAATAAGAGAGTTGATCTTTCTGTTTGTCTCCTCAGAGAGAGCGTTCACTTCATCTCAGCACTTACAGCTTATAAACTTACCCGGTAATCAGGTTAGCCGTCAGCTTCCCCCGACACGGGCCGCCCGTCTCCTGGCTAAAGAGACCTTTATAACCCTATAATTGACTCTCTCTGATCCGGAGGAGAGACACGGTGAAGCCGGAAACCTGAAGGAAATGAAAAGAGAGAGAAAGAGAGACAGCTCGAGTAAAGAGATGCAGGAGTATGTAACTGTACTGAAGCGAATTCATTCCTCAAAACACAGATCCATGGATTTTGTCTTACTTCATTTAGTAAGTTGTGTAGGAATCCGGTGTAAGCTTACCAAACTTGGCACGTGCACAGTTATGCGGTTTCATTGAATGAATATGCTTCTGTTGAAAGTATTTTATAAATGTTTTATATACATATGAAATGAACATGAAGAAATATGCTCTGGCTCTGAGACATCGTCAGGATTTTTAAGAGGATGGAAATAAAAAGCTAATGTTTCCCAGAGTTAACAGAAGGTCTAGTTAATCTTTTTTTAAACTAGTAAAAATAAACACTAATATCACAAAACATTACTTAATTACGATACTAAATGTTGGCGCCGCTCTTTGGCCTTTAAAGATAAAAGCAGCCAAAACATGTTATTAAATATTTTTCACATATTCAAAAAAACAGCATGTTACGTTTTCTAATATAATCTTAATTTCTTTGTGTTTTTGTGTGTTATCTTTTCACTCTGACATGTTTCAGGCCTCATGTTCTCTCTCTCTCTCTCGCTCTCTCTCTCTGTCTTTCCCTTGAGAGGTTACTGAGCTGAGCGTTAAGACTCGACTGATTCAATTCCACCTCTATAAAACGCTCACTAACACTGAAAAATATTTGCTGTCAACATCTATCATATGATGTTTGCACTGTTTACAGAAAGGAGAGTACAGTGTCCTTCTATACTGAGAGTAACTGATGGAAACATGATCTGCACGTGCAAAACTACACAACCGTAACTGCTATGAAAGCTATGAAACACAACATTTTTAACTTACAGAATCTTATTTATTCACAAATTGAAGTCCGCATTTTGCTTTTATGAAAAGTCTGTCTTAAATTTGTCCCTTAAAAAATTCTAATATCTTTTCCTCCGGGTTCTTCGGAATCCTCCTTCATTTTGTTCTGGCACAGGTGCTTAACCGATCACACACGTCTCTCTCTCTCTCACCTCTTCCATCACTGTTACCCCAGCGCAGGCCCACCCGGAGCCAGCATCAGACCGCCGTCTCCAGCCGTCTGTCACTCTCCTCTGGCCCTACGCTGCATTTGCAAATCATTTATTTTGCTCTGGTTTCCTGTGCTCTTCTGGTTTCCCCTGCTCTTCCTTCTCTTGATCAGAATTCAAAGACATCTGGAAGTGATTGTAGCGCGTTAGTGGTATTGTGTGGCTGACAATCTGCAACGCTTTACACATTCACGCTTTCTATTACTGAAAAGATGCGGTGGGAGAGAGGGATTGGGTTGTTTTGGAAGTTTGCTAAACAGTAAAGCCTTTCAAGGAATGGTTCACCTAAAGATGAAAATGCAGTCTTTATTTACTAACCACTTGTACTTTCTGTGACTTTATGTATCCGTGGAACACAAAATGAGTTAATTACAGAATAGAAGAATATTTATTTTCAGCAAGACTCTGAATGTACTGCATAAGTCATTTTGACTTTTTTTATTAAGGTTTTTTTATTTTGTAGCTTGACATCCTCTCCATCGACTTCAATTGTATGAAGAAAATATGCTTCACATCTTAACTTGTGTTTCAAGGTCATACAAATACAGAACAACCTGATCGTAAGTAAATAATGCATTGAACAAATGTTTACAGAAACACTAACCCACTTTGGACATTAACATATTTTTTCAGGTCAAAATAAAGATGTTGTTCTCGTGTGCTCTGATGCAAACAAGTAAACCTCACCCAGACTGTAGTAGACGGTCTGTTCAGCAAAAACAGATCACAGAGCTGTACTTAAGTCACTGGTAAAGATTTTACATTAGACTTTAACTCTCTCTAAATGCTCTGTCTATTTTTAATGAGCTGCACGCCAGAGATCTGCAGGGCAGCGCACCGAGACTGTTGATCCAGAGCTCTCTGGAAATAAAGCCTGCTCCTAAAACTGGTTTTATAGGTGGTCAAAAGAGACCCAATGTAAGAAGGGGATATTAGTTCCTAAAATACATTAAAAAGTGATGAAATGGACACACTGGTAGAATACTTATTGTTATACATATAACCCAATAAAGAAATAACATACAATAAAGAAAATACTACAAAAATATTTAGGGAAAAAACAATTATCCTAACATATTTTTGATAATTGATACATATATTTATTTTATCAATATTATTTTCTTGTATACGAAAACTCATTTATAACTATTAACAACTCATATAAAAATACAAATAAGAGTTACGTAAGAGTATAATAATTTATTTGTATTGTTTTATTTTTATATAAGATGTTTAGATTTAGAATTGTACGTTTTTTTAAAAATATATTTAATATTTTATGTGCACATATCAAAAACACTGCAGTTTTAAACTAAATAAACTATATTTTGTACCACACCTCATAATTTGAAAGCTTAATTGAACCAGAGACATCATTAAAAGCACACATTGTACAAAAATACCCCCTAGACATGACTTTTGGCCACAACTGTACGTTAGGAATTATTATTCTCTTTGTCTTTCAGCATCTGTCAATCAATCTCAACTCCTCTCTTGTTCCCATGGAAGTTTCCAAATATTTGTCAGATGTGCTTGAGTTAAGAATCTCTCTCTGTCTCTGTATCTGAATGATATGCATGTTAATATTTACTGGCTATAATTGTTGTTCTGGCACAGGAGATGTTTTTCAGTACAGACCTATTGAAGCGGGCTGTTATTCTTGAATCAGAGTGAAGACGTTGTTCTCGTTGTAGTTTAGCCTTAGAGGTGTGGGCCCATATATCATCCGGCTCTAGATCTATCAAAGCGTCTGAAAGGTGTAATTACAGGGACTGTACACACAGACACACACACACACACACAGGGATTGTAAGTATAATCACTTAGAAAAGTAATAGCTCAACAAGCCGCAAAATTGGAGGTATCCTTCATGTTTGGACCACAAACGCTGCAGGATGAGTTACGTGCCAAGGTTTATTACTCAGGATTTTGGCAGGTATCACCAAGTAGAATTTTAAAAACTATTATTTCGAGACAATATATAATTTAATAGTAATATAACCGTATCTTTCACAATATGACACGGCATGTTTGATACATAAAATGCACAATAAAAAGTTATATGTGTGTATATATATAAATATAAATATATATATATATATATATATATGTATATATATGTATATATATGTATATATATATATATATATATACAAATGTATTCTGGCAGCCCTGGAGGGCACAATGGCTGATGATCCTAGTTGGATAGAGAGGTCGTGACCTATTTATGTGTGTTTGCATGTGCGTGTGTGTGTGTGTGTTCTGTTGTATATCCTATTGTAATAAAATTCAACGAATACCATAGTATACTACAGAAATGAATATAGAATGATATAAAATCATTATTGTCTATTGAACAGAAAGTTTACTGCAGTTTACAACTGTAAATTATTAAAATAATTGTATTATATACAATTATTTTAATAATTAAAGTATATTTGCTTTTATACACTTATATAAACTGTATATAATAATATGATATAGATATAGATATATACACGAATAGCCAAGATCAAACAGTCTCTGAGTTTTGATATGTCTGATGAAAACAGTAGGCCAGGACTGATCATCTTTACGTTGCTGTTGAATTTTTTTTAAATTGTTTTTTAATAGTTTTTTCTCATCAAAATCAATTCCGCGTTAAAGCTGACACATGCAGAAAGCAACGTATGTTAGTGTGTGTGGTCTTATGCGTAAAACAAGGGCTCACCCCGTCGTCCGCCCGCAACCAAATAATGTCCAAAAGCAATTAATAACTTTATACCACCATCAGCTGCTGTGGGGCCAGAGCCTCTCCACCTCACTGTCTTGCTCTTTATTCCTCCATCAGGCCGTGGTTTCCCTGAGGTCCTGGTGGTCAGATGTGGTTTTCAGGGCAGGAGGACTTGGAGTGTGGGCAGTGCGGTCCTTCTCCTTTAGGAGAAAAGAATAAAGAGAGAGAGAAAGAGTGGACTAATGCGTTCGTGCCTGCTTCAATCCATTACGCTTAACATGAGGGCAAGCTTGGTCTGGCCTGTGGGCTCTTATCAGGATATCACTTATAAATGATCATTTAAAATCTATAATTGTGCTTTTTAAGAGATGTTTTTGTATAATCTTAATTATTCAATAAATGTCATTGATTTCAGTGAGATGAAAAATTTTGCTCACCGTAGATCTAATTTATTTCTCCTGAGAATGAACTAGATATCTCATCAGAAGAAGCTTTTTACTGAAAATATCAATATTAAGCTATAACCATTGTGCTATAAATTGTTCTGTTAAATTCATAAAAACATTATAAAAAATTTTATCAAAAGAATGTCTCAATATGTATTCAAAAAATTCTCATCAAATTTTCCCAATAAACATATTATTTTAACTCTGAAAACTACATTTATTTGTCTATTCTCTTATTAAAACTAAACAATTGTATCTTTTGTAATTTAATGTCTTTTATGTGTTTTTAGAAATAACACTGAAACCAAGAGGATCGCTCATCTAAGCTTCAAGACGAGAAACTTCTGAGCAAACACAACTTTCCTCTGGGTAAGACTGCGGCAGGGCAGACAAAGGACGCCTCATAAAAGATTTTACCAACCTCTGCTACACATTTTATGATGAAAGAGATACAAAAATGTAACTCGTGCATTTATTAACCACCAGCATGACGAAAGAAATATTCCCTCTATTTTTTACTTTTCTTGCTAACCGCAACTGGGTCTGGACGAAGTTTTGACATCTCAGCATGTGTTCTTCCTCCCGGACTTTCCATACGATGACCCCTCATTTGTCTGACTCCTTTAAAGAAAAAACCAGAGAGAGAGAGAGAGAGAGAGAGAGAGAGCGTTTGGTGGTACAGTACACACAGGCCCACACACCTCGGCAGTCTGGGCGGCTCTGCGTGGGGACTCTGAATGCTGAGTGTGTGTGTTGTGTGGTTATGGGCCGGCTGCTGGACACCATTAGAGGAGAACTTCGTCCTGGCAGCACTGTTTCAACACCACCTCACCTTCTAAACCAACAGACAATTATAGCTGAGTCAGTATAGACATACAGACAAACCACCGGCCGTGTGCTACTTATAGTCAAAGCCTTCTGTACCATCAGCACTCCCCTGCTCGCTAATCATTTCAATTACTGCTGATTACTTGTAGAAAGTAATAGTAAGATGCTTTTCTTGGCTGTGTGGTCAGCCAACAGAGAAGATTAATATTTATTAAAACAATAATTCATACCAAAACTTTTAATTCTCTGATTAACCTAACAAAATACAGTACAAATATGCTGACTCTTTTCTGTCTTTGGGATGATCATAATTTTTAAGTAAATAGTACAAGTTAACTTTAAGGGGAAAAATTGTAAAATGCTATAGTAAAAATAGTGTAAAGAGATTTGTAAAAATTTTATTTAATTTTTAAGCAGATAAAGAGAACAATGATTTAAAACTATTTTATTCATATAGCTTTGTTATTTGAAATTTGTACATGACTCGTGTTTTGTCTGGAACAGAAGAGAAGATGTTTTGAGAAATGGTTTTCTCTTGAAAGGTGTGAAGTGGTGAAAGTAAGTGGTGTTCAGTGTATTTTCATTGCTAACATTCTTCAAATTATCTTATATATTGTGCCGATGAAAGACATACTGGTTAGGAATGACATAAAGGTGAATATATTATTAAAAGTGTCTTTTTTTTTATAACTTAAATAATTTTAGATTATATATTTAAAGGATAGTTTACACAAAGATAAAAATTAATTAAGTACATTGTTGAACATAAAGAATAATATTTGAAAGAATATAAACCACTGGGATTTCCAGGATACCATGGAATAATTTCTATTTCCTAAATTCTTTAAAAATATATTTTTTAGTGTTCAACAGAACAAAATTATACTATTAATTTTTCCTTTGTGGTAGTCAACTCTGTCCTAAGAAATCTCTGTTTCTACTTTATTCCAAATACTTTTCTACGTTTAACAAAACAAAGATATTTAAACGGGCTTGGAACACCTTAAGAGAAAAGTGATTTATTTCACAATGTTCATTTTTGGGGTGAATTTAAAATGATCCGAATTATACATTTGTGTTATTTATTTTGTTAAAGTTGATAAATATATGAAGCATACGACTGATATAAATATCCATATAACCTAGAGGGCATGTTAAGGGATTTGCATGTATTAAACACATATTGTGTCATGTCATGAACACACTCTGCACTGACAGGAGTTTGATGGCTGTGATCGGGCCGTACCTCTGTTAACTGCAGCAAGTGATTGATTTCCTCTCTCACTCGCTGACGCTTCTGATAGGGTTCAGTCATAATTCTGTGCACTCGAGAGATTAAATTCCTGTATCGCTGTCAGCTACATTAACTCACTTCCTGGATCTAAACCCTATTAGCGTAGCAGACCTCACTAACATTAATAAATCAATGTTACTGATGGCAGATGAAGATCCGGCACTCCTCTCTCATTCGCTCTTTTACTGCTGGCGATGAAGGTGATGTGAATGAGCGAAGTTATCTGTTAAGCACTAGTGTTTAAAGTCCTTTACCAGGAGATGAGATAAGATGAGAATGAACTGAGAGAATTGAGAACAAAAGAGATGAGAAAGAGACAAAGATATATAACTTGAGCTGAGACATGAACATAATAGGCGTGATGAGAAGAAAAGAGAGAAGTGTCAAAACAAAAATCACAAGATGACATAATGAAAGAAAGTAAAGGTGGGAAAGGGGGTCACGAGAGAATTAATGAGAAAAACAGAAAACAAGAGAGAGGGACATGAAGATAACACGAGGAACACGATGAGGCAAAATGAGACAAAGTTGAGAAGAGAAAGTTAGAGACAGAAGAAAAAAAATTATGATTCGATCAGCAAAAGTAAGGCCGAGAATAGATGAGGATATAAAAGACATGATGAGACGAAAAGCAAAATGGATGAGAACACAAAACATTCCGCTGAGACTGGAAAAATATTAGATTTGATGAGGTGAAATGAGACTAATGAGAGAAGAGAAAAGAAACAGAAATGAGAACCGAAAAGATAAACGAAGATGAGAAGAGAAGTGTCTTTTTTCTTCTCATCGTATCTCTTTAATTCTTTTCTTGTCTCAGTTCACCTTTTCTGTTCTCCCCTCTCTCTTATTTTGACTCATCATGTCTCTTACATTTATAGCTTATCCTTTCTGTCCTCCTCCATGTCTCTTCTCACTGATGAGAAAAAAAATTTAGCTGTGAATATAAAAGACATCAAAAGGCAAAATTAGACAGAGATGGGAGCAGAAAAGATAACTTGAGACCAGAAGAGACTGTAAGAAACAGGATGAGGTGAAATGAGACCTTAAAAGATGAGAATGTGCCGTAAGAAAAGACGGGAGGGCTGCATGAGAAGTGATGAGTGAAAAAGAGATAAGATACAGAAAAGATGAGCCTAGAGGAGAAGAGGATGAAAGAGACATTATAATAAAAGATAAAGATTAAAAGCAAATATTCGCTGACACATTTAAAAAAGACATGGGGAGAAAGACACTAAATGATCTGAACAAACCTTGAGCCAAGATGAGAATAAAAAGACATGTTGAGGATAAAGGACACAAATTGGAACAAAAATGTTTAGTTAAGATGATATGATAAGCAAAAGAAATATGATCAGAAAATAAAAGGAAAAAGAATATTACAGAACAGTAGAAAAGATGATGAGAACATACAAGAACTGGAAAGATGAGATGAGACGAAATGAGAAGCAAAATAAGATGAGAACAGAAGAGACAACATGACAAAAGTGAATCATGAGATTTACAAACTCTTCTGACACATCCATGAAATCACCTTTTATCATCATTGATCCTAACAGAAGCAAATCTGATGTTCTGGCTTCATGACAGCTATTGTTCGAGTGATACAGACTTCACTGACTGCAGTTTTCTTCACTTGATTGCAGATTCAGTTTCCAGCGGTTGTGCTTTGTTAAAAACTGCTCTAGGTCTTGATTGCGAGCGCCATCCACCAAACTGCCAACGCTTCATTTAGTCCGTCTCAGGGTTCAGACAGTTGATACGAGTCTCTCTTTTAGATCCCTTTTAGGGGTTTTAAACATTTTCGTAGGCAAGCAAGAAGATTTTGAGCATGACACCAGCATGCTGGTACAAACCATTAGGCAAAATCTTTCCATATGGATGAGTTTGTGTGCTAGATAGACAGAGAATTAAAAACTGGAACAGAACTGGAAAGAAAGAGATATTTGTGGCATAACTATTGTCCTTAACCACTAAACATGTCCATGTGGTGATTCTTCACAGCATCAGCGATTAATGTTTTTCAGGGCCGGTCGCTCATCTCTTTTTTTTTGTGACTTCAAGAAGACCCTTTCCAAACCCTCGCCACACACACACAAAAACAATAACAACAATATCTTTTCAAGCCTTTGGAACACAACACCATCTCAGAGAGATTTGAGGGAAGATTCTAAACTGATCCAAACACATCGGACGGATAAAACGCATGCATTCATGCTGCCAACGACTCATCTTCTGAAAGGCATGTGGTGTAAATTTGATCAAAAGTACTGGCTGTTTTCGTGTCGGTGAGAGCATACACGTCAGACAATGTGAAAAATCAGTCGGAGCTGTTAAATCACGGCTTCTGGAGACGATTAGAGCCACGATCCGAACCAGCTGCACGGTTGGCAGGGTGGAGATGAGGGTACGAGAATATCAGAAATCAAACCCTTCCCTGTCTATGATGGATGAAGAGCAGTGGAAAATCCAGGAATAATGATGGGATGATTTCGAAACATAATGATTTCACACATTTTTTCCTGTCACACGAGTGAGAAGCCAATTTGAAACACTACATCTCTGTCTGACGCTGGGCTTTAACAGCCAAGTCTAAAGCCTTTGGTTTGTCACTTCTGACATGACTGTGTCCTGGCAGTGAACTGCTCGTGATGCTTCAAAGTTGTTTTTTTAATTGTTTCGTATGTCAAGGATTTTTATTCATAAATGTTCACTTATTTTATTAAATCACTTAAACTGTAAACTAACATAGGAACAATTTTTATGTTAAGCACGTTTTGCTACTGTACACTGTATACGTTCTGTAAAGCATCCACGGAAACACTTCATTCAGGTCTCAAATCCTCTTATACTTCCAAAACCCTTTTAAATTCATTGCAATATATGTTACTGGAATATATCAGACATCATGCAGAATTTGTCAATATTTTATGTCGTTTTTTATTATTGTTATTCAAAAATAAAAGAATTTGTATACACACCATTCACTGATACAGATACAATAGTAATGCTAATCTACTTCTTCTCCATTTGGCCAAAGTATCTCATCCACATTACATCTTATGTCATCTAGGGCAATACACTTTTGGAAAGAATCTTCAGGCATGTCTGATCCATCCCTGGCTATCTTCTGCGGGTATGTCCAGTCATCCAGCATTCATTGCGTCCAGGAGAGACATTTGATTTTGAGACCATGATTTACTAGATGATCAATTACTCATCTGAGATTACAGCTCTTGATCTTCCTCTAATTCTTCTTCCACCATTCATAAGTAATCCCCATCCCAGCCACTTCTCAATTTCTGGCTGGATCCATGTTCATCAAAATACAGAACTATTCAGCAGTGTTCTCATTTCATATTTTTTATTTTCGCATTTAATTTGAAGATTTAAAATATATTTTATTAAAATGTATTAATTGTAGCAAATATTTGTCTTATTCAGTTTTGTATCATGTTATTGTTTTGAACATAAGTTTAACAGCTTTGAAAACTGAATGTAAGCATGTGCAAATTGGCTTGTACGTACAAATATTTTTGGCAGTTGTTGTGTCTGAATGAGAAAAGAATTCATGAAATTTGAGAGATGTAGTCATAAAAGGAATTTTGTGCCAACACATTGATAATTGATCCTCAGTTTAGCCTACATAGATTTCTGTTGTGCTCAATGTTAGAAGAGTTTTGCAAAAGTTACTTAAGTATTGAGAAATGTGTCCTAAATAAGTATGTGTAGTGTGTTGTGTAGGAATATGTTGTGAAAGTATGTATTGTGTGTTTGTGTGTGAGTATGGCTCTGCATTCGGAAATAATGCAAACTGTGAGGATATGTTGCATGAACATACGCAACAATGTGTTGCAATTTTGTTGATGTGTGTGTAAGTAGATGTTATATAAGTATCTGTAGTGCGTCTGTGTATTGTGTAAGTATGCGTTATGTGAGAATAAGTGTTGTGTTTGTGATGTGTTACGTGTTATGGATTTGGTGTTTGAGCTTTGTGTTTGTGTTGTGTTTTTGAGAAAGAGTATGTAAGTGTCAAATCCAAGAAAACAGGCCCAACCTTTTTGGGTAAATTAAGCCACATTTCTATTTTTGACCCTACAATGACTGCCCGGTGTTCATGTATGTGTGCTCATTGAAATATTAATATACAGAGTTCGTTCCGTTCCTTGTGTTGTTTGGGTCACATCACAAGCAGTCTCTGAACACTTCATTTGCAGTTATAGTTGTCGTTTAGTGGGACGTCTTGAAAAACGGTATGATTAATTTTCCCTTATTGTCTTCACTTATAAAAACTGAATAAATCTTGTCAGTAGCTCCACAATCCTTATTCAGACTGACATATGAATTCATTTCTTTAGAGCTGTGATAGAGGTGTCATCAATTATAGTGACTGAATTCACTTAGAGCACCTGTATCACATCCACATACAGTACGTGTCATTTTGAAACCCTGTTTCCTTGTTTTCTTATCTGTTATATCCACTTAACATGTAACAAGTATTGTTACAAATATAGCAGTTCAGTTTTCACAACTGATACATTTTAGATGTTTATAACACTAATATTAATGTACTGGAAACATACCTGTATAATTAAAAATGTTTCATTGTGTTTTAATATAAACAAAAAGCTTTGAAATTAATAAAATATACAGTTTAAATTTTGTAAATATGTAAATAAGAAAATTAAGTAAATCTGATAACATTTCTAACATTTTTTTATTGTGTATTGCAAAATAAATAACGTTTAAATAATTATTATTTCCATTACATAAACTTAAAATTGTTTGTAAAACTTCAAAATTGGAGTTTGATTTTGTAATATTTTGTAATAATCATTTTATAATTATTTTTGATGACAATTATTATTTTTTATAATAATCTATTTAATGTTTTAAAGATTTTATTAAGTAAATAAAAGTGTTAATTTTTTTTATATTTACTTGGTAATGTGAAACAATTTTAACAGTGCTGAGAGTTATAAAAGAACATTTGGTTTAATCCTGTTTAGTTCCTGTTCTTGTCATGTTTTTTTGTAGGCTTTTTAAGTTCTTTTGTTTATCGGTTCTCTGCTGATAGTTCCCCAGGTGTGTCTTGTTATCTCATTCTCTGTTTGTATAAAAGCTCTTGTGTTTCCATTGTCTGTCTTTATTTGGTGATTGATGTTATGGTGGTTTGGTTCTGTCCTTTTCCTGGTTTCATGTTTTTGGATTTAAATTTAATTATTTTATTAAATGTGGTCCGCTGCCCTTGTACCCTCTTCTCTTTAATTTGGATTGCTCCATGTTACAAATACTACATTGCCCTCTTTATGTACTTTATGTATTTTAGGTATACTTTAAGCTTACCAATATTTTTGTTTTCATATATTTTGCAACTTTACTACAGATTTATATACAGTATATGTACACTAATAGCTTTAATACCTCCTGTACATTTTTTGTTAAAAAATCTCACTTTGAAAACCCCTTTCTGTGACCTACAGTAATATAATTTTTTTCTGCGAGTTTTGAGCCTGAACTCAAACTTATAGTTTAGTAATGATGTATCATGTATGCATATTAAGTATTCTCCAATGTAGATTTATCTTTAAGTTTATATTTGTTTATCTCCATCAAACGATGTGCAAGTGTCATTATGAGTCAAGTGTTGGTAAGTTTTTCTTTCTTTATATAAATGCATGCAAAATACACTGCAAAATAGGTTATTGGTATTACTTAATTGGTGGTGTACATTTGTTTCACTCAGTTAAATTATGTTTTCTACAAAACATAAAATTCTGTTATTCCAACAAACTATTTTACAGTGTATGTACACTAAAAGCCTACTTTTTTTGTTTAAAGTAGACTAATCGCACTTCTCTTCATAAGGATTTAATATACTAATGGTGAGGTTTGTAATTATAATGAATAGTTTATTTTGAGTGACATGACCTCAGCCTTCAGAAGACGAAGGATTGAGCAGGAGCTGCTGTGACCCCGAGGTCAAACAGTAGCGTTCTTCCACCGCATCCAAATCACTTTAGAAACCTCAACTTCACTTCACACCTGCCTCTTCATTCAGCGGTCTCCCAGGTCCCCCATTTTTCCCAGATCTCATTTATCAACAAGGCTTTAGAGAGAAATATATTGGCACCAGGCGTTCCTAATCAATGCCATTACAACCGCGCTCTCTCCTGCACCAAGTAAGGGTCGTCTGCGGGGTCATGCGGCGGTCGGACCGTGCTCAGAAATCGAGGCCAGGCTCAAGTTCAAGGTCGGGGGTTGAGGGTCAATCTTCAGGGGGAATGGGCCCAGCTGTGCTGAGATGTGGGAGGATAGGATCTGAACGTGAGGTCCGTCTGGACGGGTGACCAGTCGTGACCCCTGCCTTTGTGCTTGTATTGGTGAGTGGCGGTTTCCTTATGGTCTTGTGGTCAGATGCAGGGCTCGGCCAAGCTGCCAGAGATATGAGCGAGACACCAGGACACAAAGGAGATGTGAAATAGTGGATGAAGGTCAGAGACGGGGCAGGAGAGAGTGGTGAAGGTCAATATACTGTACATTGGCCTTCACTCCTCCGAACACATTAAAACCTTTTAGCGACAACTGGCATGCTGTACAAATGATCCACGTATCGGTTAAAACTTTATGGTGCTGATTTTGATAATGTAAACGCTACAGAGTTTGTCTCTTGACATAAGACAATTGTCCAATAGTCCTGAAACATTATTGACATTGCAGATACCCTGACCACATCTGACCGAGATCATGTACCCTGTCCATTCGAGCGCTGAATTATTCTGGAAAGATTTAGATGTTTAAGTGTGTGGATTGTAGGTTAAATATTTCTATTCTAAAGTGTTACACTGGGAATATGAGAACACGCTCCGGTCAAGATTGTGTCAGATCCGTGCCAGTAACAGAACACAGGAGACGAAACCCAAGAAAATTCTCTCCAGATGTGTATGTGGAAAGAGTGAAGAGACTTTTTCATTTAAGAAATTAAAATTGTATATTGTTTCTTGTTTCTGGTGAGGGAGAAGAGATGGTGATGTTTTTTGAAAATATATAAAAAAGCTTTTAAACATCTGTCAAGATTCTTGTTCTTCTTTTAATATTTCCTTATCAACATAAAAGTTGTTACAGTGTTAGAGAGACAGCTTATTCACTTTTTGTATGATCATGCATCTGATTTGGGGTCATAATTTATTAAAATTTTATTACAATAGGGACAATAAAAATAGTGGCTTAAAATGACAATTTTCGGTTATACACTGTTGATTTTATCAACAGTGTATAAACTCTGTTGATAAAATGGAATGAAATGGAATATGACACATTAACAGATAGAAGTGATATACAATATGGTTAGAAAGTATTGCTCTCTGAATATTTAGTTTTGTATTCACTTTTGATTTCGTATAGTATATCACATTAAATTATTTAGTTCACTATTGAAAATGATAAGTTGTAGAAGTGAACTATCACTTAGTTCAAAAATAGTTCAAAAATAAAATGTGTTTCCATGTCCTCGCCCCTTTGTCATTTCAAATATGGATGACTCTCTTTTCCTTCTGCAGAACACAAAAGATTATATTTGGGGGGAACTTTGTAACCAAACAGAAGTGGATCCCCTCACTTTTATTGCATGTACTCAAAACCATTGCAAATGAATCTGTGCCAGTAACAATCTTCAGTTACAACATTCTACTTCTTTTGTGTTCTTCGGAAGAAAAGATGTGATACATATTTTGTTTAACTGTCAGTTTAATGTATATGATCGCAAGATTTCATGAAAACATACTCTTGTTACACTTTGATATTAAGTACAAAAAATGTGTTTATGTTGCAGTCTTCGACCTCACAGTATTGCGTGTTGAAATGCAATCAACGATCACCACAGAGAGGTGATGAATCATGACAAATAATTAGAAAAGTGATTGTGTGAATGCTGTGATGTAACTAGTCACGTCCAGTAAGACTTTTAGTAAGACTTAATATTAATGAAACTAAATCCAGCGAAAATCATGCTTTCTTGGCTTTTACTATAAAACAACCAGAGTTATTTTCATATGCTGTGTTTTAAGGCAGTTAGTATAAAGAGAGACTAAGTGTAATGAACACATGAAAGGAAAGGGAAAATATGAATAGAGAAAGAGGTTGACCACAGATCTTCTACAGACCTCTGAACTACACTTACAGTATGTGAGGTTTCAAGACCTCCGAAACACAGAAGAGAAACATGTTTTCATCTTGAACTGTACAGTAAAGCACTAAACGGATGGGAAAGGCAATAATTACCAGACCTGCTTTCATTATTTTTCTTATAATGGAAGTCTAAAATTTCCCCTTTCGTCCAAAACGTCTCCACCATTATGTAAATGATCTTCAACGGCGAGGTCACGGAACAGTTCTCCACAGACCACCTTTGTCTCAGAGAAAAGCAGGCTTTAGAACCTGACAGGAATTACACAATCACCGTTCTCCTTCCCTTCCATTTCTTATACATTCCTTGTCACTTTGGGTTTCGACCTCTTCTGTCCTTCACACAGGCCATACTTGTCGAAGAAAGAAGTCGTTCATTCTTTCAGACAACATAGACCCAAATCCAATCCAAACCTATCATTTTCTGGAAAACCTATCGTACAAAAATAAAGCTATATCCTCAGAAAACCCCGTGAACCTCTGCCATGCGCTGCTGGTGTGGATATAACAGCTTCCTGTTGACCCCGGTCACGTGTCTTTACGTAGGATGTCTGTGTTTATACGAGTGCCAGACGGTTTGGTAAGTGGAGATTGTGTTGTTTGTGTCATACCAAGACGGTCACAGTGGTTTCATTGAACAATACTCAAATCTCTGCAGTGGTTCATCTGTTCACCAAACACACTGTTGAAGATCCGCTCGGGTTCTAATCACACACATTTACACAGGACAGATGCTGGCGTCCCTGTTTTTATTTTATTAAAAGCGGGACACATTTGATGTGTTTTGGCATTTATGTTTAGGTGGATGTGGTAGAAGATTTATTTGAATGTTTTTGTGTAGGTCAAATATAGGTACATTTGTCTGTCAATATTAGTCAAAATAATGTCATTTTGTAGATTGTTAGAAAAGTTCTTTCAGTTTGGTTACTATAGTAAAACCATTGTTCATTTGTGGGTATCATTTTCAAACAATGCCTTTTATTGCTTTACCTTTAGTAAAACAGAGGCTTGATTTTACATAAGTGCTTATATTTTGTCATAAGCAAATGTTGAAATGTAAGTTAACTTGACTGTGATAAATGGTCAAAGACTTACAGCTGATGTAAAAATAGAATAATACCTTATAATTTAAATAAATATAATTTATCACGTAAATAATTTATTAAACTTAGAATCATAATTCATTTGAGGATGAATACGATGTGTTTAGGTTGCGTAAGGCCCGGGTTCATGAACGGATTCATTCCATACCGCGTCTGGAGTTCATGTGAAGTCAGAGAGAAATAATTGTTGTGTTACAGTGTCCTGTAAACGCTTTTGGTTTCCATCTCTTGTGGAGCTGAGATCCAGCAGCATATGGACTCCAAGACGAATCAAAGACTTTGTGATAAAGATCTCTGGAAGCTTCAGCTAGTAAACAGCACCATAAAAGTGGCTTTTCGGGTGGAGTGCAAGAGAGAAATTTGAAGTGGTGCCCATCCCCAATAAAGCCACAGAAACAACTCTTTCTCTCCCTAACTCACTTCGGTCGACTGCTTGCTTTGCTTGTTTTATTCTTCTGAGTTGTGATGGCTGTTGATTTAGAGGTGTGAAATCTAAATACAGGAGTGTATATAATAGTGTCAGCATATGTGCCAGTCGGTGGAAGGAAGACTTCTGTGACC
The DNA here is from genome assembly GCA_033220385.1 of Triplophysa yarkandensis. NCBI lineage: Eukaryota > Metazoa > Chordata > Actinopteri > Cypriniformes > Nemacheilidae > Triplophysa > Triplophysa yarkandensis. The sequence continues at coordinate 6,811,826 of CM065665.1, forward strand.
CAGCAGCTCTCATATAATGCCACGAGGAAACCTCAGGACCTTTGTTGGTGGTATCAAGCTTTCCACAGTTTCCAGAACTTACAAAGAGGTTTACTGTGCTGACACAACTCCATTAAGTCACACTCAACATCACCCCCTAGTGTCAGTTGTTTTTGAGCATTCAGGATGTGTTTCCAGAATATAATGTGTCTATTTATTTCTAAATTGCTTGGTTAAAAGAAAATGTTATTTGACATTTAGAGATTATTTCTTATTTCCTTCTTTTACTTAAGATCTTGATTCCATTGTTGGAATGTTTATACTTTTTTTAATGTTGTTGTTTTGTAATTTAAACACATCCTACTTCAGGAACTGACATCATTTTAATGAGAAAATTATTTTTGGGGGAGAAACTGATGTGTTAAATATTTACTATTTAAGTTTGTTTAACCCTTACAATCTCATTTAAAGAAGTATCATTAAGCATTAAGGTTTTGATTTACTTCCCGCTGTTATTAGGTTCTTTTAATAACACTTCATGTGGGTTTATTACAGATATGAAAGGTTACGAAATAACAGAATGACCTTGAATATGATTTATCCATTTTTTATGTTGTGAACTTCCACTTTTCCATAGACTTAATCAAAAATTAACTGTTCTGGATAAATTGTACAGTTTAATTTAAACTAGGCTGAAACACCATGAATCATGATCACATGACCACTACAACAGGTCAGAACATCAGTTCATTTCATCTGGACTCCAGATCCCCTGATTTATGTCTTTTATTTCTAGCTTTTCTCAACATTGCATGTCATAAGTAAGGATGTGTATGATATATCACATTTGTCATTATGCTTGAAATAAACTTTTTGTTATGTTTTTAAAATTTTTAAATAATCATAGTCTATATATCCTTGGTTTTACCTTCTTAAGGCCTCACTTATTCTTTAGTCGTTAGTTTGCAAACAGCAATAACATGTTTGCATAATTGTCGTGTTTTGTTAACAGCTAACAAGCTTTTTTTATATTTAGGGTCAGGGGTCAGTTGTGGTCTGGTGGTTAGAGTGTTGGACTTGTAAGCAGAAGGTTGCAGGTTCAATTCTTAGTGCCATTAGACAATAACTGAAGTGTTCTTGAGTAAGACATCTCAGCCCTTCTTGCTCTGCAGCGATGAGTTACCACTACATAATACTTGTAAATCCCTTTGGATAAACGCGTCTGCCAAATGAATGAATGTAAATATTTGCAAATTGTCCACTTTAGTTTCTATTATGTATCACTCCTGTAAGTACACACTGTATACAGAATATCTACATAAGTCTTTTACAGAATCTGTGTATCCCAACAAATGATTTAAACAGATTTTTGTTCTCCTAATAATTTAAATGATATAAAACACGTTAATAATTTCTATGAATGTGTTGTGTGTTTGTTGTCTAGCAGAAGGAGAAGTGGGAAAGAAACCCACCTCCACACACGTTTTATTTATTTCAGTCGACGGATTTCTAGATTTCTTGTTCACATGTGTAAATTGCATGTTGCAAATATGAAATATTAAATCTGATTAGTATTTAATTATTGATGCCATTGCTTTTTATACAGGAGTGCCACTGCTACTCCAGGCATCCAGCAAAGAGCATTTCTGCATTACTGTATGTTTGAGGTTAAGGTCTCTGGCCACCATTCCCACTCACTTCTTGGTTTTCTTGATTGATGATCGCAGGAAGTCTGTAAAAGAGAGGCGAGGAATGGAGAACTGGATCAGGTTGGGCAGTTATGACTGCTCAGAGGAGCACACGGGGCGACTAAGTGCCCGAGTAAACCACAACTGAGTGTTTGATGCACTGGTGTGTGTGTTTGGAGAGCGCTGAGCATCTGTAATGATCGCCCAGGAGTGGTTGGTGATAGAGAAGATGGTTACCCACAATGCTCCGCAGTGGCTCTTCCTACCTCAGGTAAAGATGTATGCAAAGATGTCTCTGATATTAGATGTTAATCAATAAACTCATTAGTGGAACGGGAACACTCCGTATCGTGAGATAGAGGTCTGCAAAAACCTTGTTCTCTCTAAAGGAAACTGGACTTGTGATTTAATGTCCCAATTGTGTGCTGTATACTCACTATTACTGTTGCTTAAATGTATTTGGGTTGGCAAAGCAACTCATATCATCAATTGTGAAGCATATGTTTTTATAAAGGTTTTAGTAAAAACTTTCATAACTTCAATATCCTTAATATCTCTTTTCTTTCTGTTGCTGTTTTTTCATTAAATTAAATGCTTTAATGCATCTTCCTCTAGAAAGTGACATCATTTTAATTGGAAAGATGTAATATTTTTTGAAGGAAAACTCATTGGGTAAGTATTAAGTATATCAATGTGTTTTATGTACTGTAGTAATTATATGATGTTATGTGGTATTATTTTTAGTGGAATTTTATTATAAAAGTTTACCAAACTAGATGGAAATTTCATATGTTCTTTTTAATGGATTTGTACATGATGAAATCTTACAAAAATGTATGATAATTTAAAATAAGCCAGAATGAAGCCCAACATCTAAACCAAATAACAAAGGAATAGAAACAGATCATACTGAAACTCATATGTGACATTGTCCAAATTCACACAAAAAGTTTAACAGTCCCCATTCGTTTCCGTTATTTTAGTCATAGATTAAAAATAAATTACTGGTTAACGTGCCAAACATCTAAGGTTTGGATCATCCTGTCACGGTTTAGTTTGCTTTTCTTATTTCACTTGAACACATGAACCCATCCTTTTTTCTCCTGTTATTTTAACATCTTGATCTTTCTGTCACAAAACATTTATGTAACGTCATTTTCTTTCCTCTTTCCTGAATGAAAAATCGGAAACTCTGTTTAGACTGTCCTCTGTTCCTGTGAGGAAAGATGAGGTCTGTCCAGGTTTCTTAAGTCATTAAGTGTCTGTAGTGTAACCGTGAGTGACCCCCCAAACACAGACACACAACTGCATCAGACACAAACAAGTGGAGCGATGCACATTAAGAATCTGTGTGCGTGTTGTGTTTGTTTGTCTATGTGTGTTTGTCAGTTCATCCAGGAGGTAAAGACCACCCGTATAGAGAATGTGAGTGCTTCAGTATTCACAGCCTCAGTCCAGTCTCACCACAGCGGCGCCCCCAAACCCAGTGCTGACATATCACCAGCAAACTGTGTGTGTGTGTGTACTGGCCCAGGTTTTATAATCTTACAAAAAATATGACGTTTATGTAGTTTATAGATGTTTTAAATATTCATTATGTCAGAAGTCTGTGTGAGTTTCCCCATTGATGTTTCATTTTGCAGCTTGTTTTGTGCATTAAGAGATAGATGACCCATTATAGCTTATTTTTTTCTAAGCCAGCTAGGGGTGGGTTTATGAAATTGTAAATATTTCCACCCACATTAAAAAAACTGTAGTTAACTGTAGGAAAATTCATAAATATTACAAACTGCGCATATTTTAAACATAGGTTTTCACTATAATAATAGCACAGGTATCAAGTTTTGGTGGTTTAAATACTCACATGAGATCTTTCTTTAAGATTTTAAAGCATTTTGTCACATCCATAACATTACGTTTTCTTAATACACACAAACAAAAAATGCAAAACAGCTATTATTTTGCGTTCTATAAATACCTATCCCTAGTCCAGTATGGAGTATTCTGGCTTTAGGTGTATGTTTTAATTCAGAGATATTCTGCAAATTTTCTTATCTAACAAAAACCATAATCCTTTTTGTCCTTTTTTGTCATGTCCAAAACGTGTTTATTTCCTTATTTTAAATAGAAAACTTTTGGATAGACTTATATTTTTCTCAATCATCAGGGGTTTAGTAAAATATAAACAGTTTAGTGTATAGTAAACAAATGCATATTCAGAGTTTATGTCTCATTCATAACACAACATGTCACATCCATTGAATTGCTCATTCCACTGCTATAAAAGTTTAAATACCAACTAAAAATTTTACAATAAATTTAATGACTTGAAGCCAATTAGTTATTAATTTACTGCATGCAAAAAACATGGTTAAATCTTACCACGATAAAAATTAAAATATACCACATTATTTACTACAATTTTCTATAGTTTATAAAAAAGAATGGAATTCTTGAACAATGTAGAGTGCTTACTATAAAGTTACAGTTTACTTAAATTAAATACAGTTTACCATAGTAAATACTTAAGTATGCTAGTATATTTCATCATGTGGACAGTATTTAGGTCAGCTACGGGAGCTCTAAAGAGACATGCTATTATTAATTATATTCAGTGAGATGTTTAATTCAGGATGTGTGTGGCTCTATGACTGGTTAATTTGCAACAATCTGTTGAAAATGATGATAAATGTGTTTGTACATTTATGAGTATACATTTCTGTATCGAGTTTGGCAGCATTGAGAAATGTTCCATGTTCTTGTTGCACACTAGAGTTGTGCAGAATATGTGCTTCTGCTGACAGCGACTCCAGTCTTTAGGGTCTGGCACACATACAGTCATTGCAGGGAGGGCTGCCACCTCAATTCATAAAAACCCAAATCTGAAAACCCAGAGGACCCTTACAGTGTAACGTCTAGGTTACTATTGTAACCCCGGTTCCCTGATGGAGGGAACGAGACGTTGTGTCGAAGAACGACAGTATGGGGTTCGCTCTTGAGAACCAATCGACTCTGACTTTGTTTAAAAGGCCAATGAAATTTGGCGAATGAAATTTGCATGCCATGCCCCGCCCCGGACATCCGGGTATAAAAGGGGAGACGGCGTGCTCATTCATTACCTTTTGTGCTGAGGAACGTAAGGATGACTCACGATCGCTGCAGCGAGCAGCACAGCGACGTGGCACGAAAGGACACAACGTCTCGTTCCCTCCATCAGGGAACCGGGGTTACAATAGTAACCTAGACGTTCCCTTTCTGTCGGTCTCTCGACGTTGTGTCGAAGAACGACAGTATGGGGTTCCTATGTAACACGCCACGTCGCTGTGCTGCGTCACGATCTCTAGCGGAGCGACCCTGACAGGCTCGAGCGGGTCCAACGGTCTGTGCTTCTACGCGAGAGCGTAACCTTCCAGTGGGGAAATGGTAACACGTCCCAGAGCTTTTTGACAAAAAGGTGAGAGGTAACTTACCACCGGTCTCCACGGGCGACGGCCTTCCTATCTCTACAGCGAGATAGCCGCCCGACCGTGAACTGCACTGGGAAACGCGGCCCCTTCAAGGAGGGAGTGCGTTACGGAGGCCACATCCTACCGTAGGGAGGTTAACATGTGGAGATGTACCAATGGTCTCACCTGATAAGGGCAGAACTCATGGAAAAATTAGTGTGCATTGCTACCTGTATTTTGGGAGCACCACGTGAGGGAGATCACACATTCACCTAATGGGGAATTCTGGTGAAGGAATTACATCGTACGGGGCCACCCCTGAAGGGGGGAGCCACTACGTACGGAGCACTGGCTGAAGAAAGGGGCTCACCTGAAAAGGGGCAGCTCACTCCGATGTTCAGCCTGGTTACAAGGTCCGCTCCGCCCGGCCTGTTACCATGGAGGTGCTGAGTGATGGAATTAGGTTACCTATACTCGCCTGTAGGGGAAGTAGAGAGGTAGATTAGAGCACTGAACTCACCTGAAAAGGGAAGAAGGCTCTTTCGCAGGCGTACGCCCGGCCAGTGGCTAGTTCTACCTGCGTAAAACCCGAGCTGATACTGGTTCCACCCTGAGGTTATAAAACCTTGCAAAGGTGTTGGACGTAGCCCAACCCGCAGCTGTGCAGATGTCTGCCAGAGAGGCGCCCGGAGCCAAAGCCCACGAGGAGGCTACACCCCTAGTAGAGTGAGCCCTCACTGCGAGCGGGCAAGGCAGGTTCTGGCATCGGTAAGCCATGGAATGGCATCCATGATCCAGTGCCAATCTCTGTTTGGAGACAGCTCTCCCTCTTTGCTGACCTCCATAACAGACAAAAAGCTGCTCAGAGCTCCTGAAGCTCTGCGTGCGTTCCAGGTAGAAGCGTAACGCTCGTACCGGACACAGCACTGAAGGAGTTGGGTCTTCCTCCCCTGTGGGGAGCGCCTGCAGGTTCACTACCTGATCCCGAAGGGGGGTGGTAGGAACTTTGGGCACGTAGCCGGGTCGGGGTCTCAGGATAACGTGAGAGTTATTCGGCCCGAACTGTAGGCACTCGTTGGACGTGGAGAATGCTTGTAGGTCCCCTACCCTCTTGATAGAAGCGAGCGCTACTAGGAGTGCTGTCTTCCTCGTGAGACGAGGAAGGTCAGACTCTACTAGGGGCTCGACAGGGGTCTCGGAAAGGCCCGTTAGGACCACGTCGAGATCCCAAGAGGGTATAGGGCGTGGATGCGGGGGATTAACCCGCCTCGTGCCCCTGAGGAACTTGGTGACCAGGCTATGCTGTCCGAGATACTTACCTTCCACCAGCTCATGGTGTGCGGCAGCACTGCACTGATCACACATACTCCGGGCTCTTCACTGTGTGAGGAGCACCAGGACGAGAAGATGCGCCACTTTGCAGCGTATAAACGCCTCGTGGTTGGTGCCCTCGCCTGAACAATTGTGTCCGCCACCGCCGGAGGTAATTCGTTCAGGATCTCCTCGTCCCGTCCAGGGACCAGACATGGAGGTTCCAGAGGTCTGGTCGTGGGTGCCATACCGTACCCTTCCCCTGGGACAGAAGGTCCTTCCGCAGGGGAATGGGCCAGGGGGGAGCTATCGCTAGAGGTATTAGCTCTGCGAACCAAGCCTGGTTGGGCCAGTATGGCGCAATTAACAGGACCTGGTGTTCCTCGACCCTGACCTTGCACAGGACCTGTGCAAGAAGGCTCACTGGGGGGAAGGCGTACTTCCACTTGTCCCGGGGCCAGCTGTGCGCTAGGGCATCCGTGCCGAGGGAACCCTCGGTCAAGGAGTACCACAGGGGGCAATGGGTGTTGTCTGGTGAGGCAAACAGGTCCACCTGTGCCTGACCAAACATTTCCCATATCAGCCGGATCGTCCCAGGATGGAGTCGCCATTCTCCTCGAGGCGGCGTCTGACGAGAGAGCGCGTCGGCTGTCTGATTCAGGTAGCCTGGGAGAAATACGGCTCGCAGAGATCTTATTTTCTGCTGACTCCAGAGGAGGAGGCGTCGGGCAAGTTGTGACAAGCGGCGCGAGCGCATCCCGCCTTGGCGGTTGATGTACGCTATCGCGGCCCTGCTGTCGGAGCGGATCAGCACATGCTTGCCTCTCACTAGAGGTAGAAACCTCCTGAGGGCGAGCATGACCGCTAACAACTCCAGGCAGTTGATATGCCAGTACAGTCGGGGACCCGTCCATCGACCCGAAGCTGTATGCCCGTTGCACACTGCTCCCCAGCCCAACAGGGAGGCGTCCGTTGTCACCACAACGCGCCTCGAAACCTGTCCGAGGGGTACTCCCGCTCGTAAAAAGGTCCCGGAGGACCATGGGGCCAGGGTGCTCCGACACTGAGGCGTGATGGCAATCCGCCTGGTGCCTGTGCGCCACGCGCTCCTCGGAACCCGACTCTGAAGCCAATGCTGAAGTGGTCGCATGTGCATCAACCCGAGTGAGATAACCCCAGTCGTGGATGCCATATGCCCCAGGAGCCTCTGAAAATATTTCAGGGAGACCACTGGACGCCTGAGCTTGCTCAGGCTTCGCAGCAAGGCTTGGGCACGCTCTTCCGTGAGTCGTGCCAACATGGTGACAGAGTCTAGTTCCATACCGAGATAAGAGATGCTCTGCACTGGGGCGAGCTTGCTCTTCTCCCGGTTGACCTGTAAACCCAATCGGTTTAGGTGCTGAAGCACCATGTCCCTGTGTGTACATACCAGATCTCGCGAGTGAGCCAAGATAAGTCAGTCGTCGAGATAGTTTAGTACACGCACGCCCTGCTCTCTGAGGGGGGATAGTGCGGCTTCCGCGACTTTCGTGAAGACGCGGGGAGATAGGGACAGCCCGAAGGGCAGGACTTTGTACTGGTACGCCCGACCTTCGAAGGCGAACCGTAGGAACGGTCTGTGCCGAGGAAGTATCGAGACGTGAAAGTACGCGTCCTTCAGGTCGATCGCCACGAACCAATCCTCGTGTCTGACAGACTCGAGGATGCGCTTCTGTGTTAGCATTCTGAACGGAAGTCTGTATAGACACCTGTTCAGTGAACGCAGGTCCAGAATTGGGCGCAGCCCTCCACCTCTCTTGGGAACAATGAAGTACGGGCTGTAGAAGCCCGATAACATCTCGGCCATGGGAACGGGTTCGATCGCTTCTTTTGCCAAAAGAGTCGCCACCTCTGCCCGAAGAACGGCGGAATCCTTCCCTCGTACCGAGGTCTGAAGGATTCCCCGAAATTTGGGAGGGTGTCTGGCGAACTGGATCGCATAGCCGAGACGGATCGTTCGGTCTAGCCACCGCCCCGGTCTGCCTAGCGTGGACCATGCGTGCAGTCGTTGGGCCAGCGGGACCAGAGGAACGATCTCCTTCACCATCTCCATGGAGGGGGGTTCTGTGGCTCTCAGGACAGCCGCTCTGCCTGGGGACGGATCCCCTAGGGGCTTGCTGTCCCGAGTACTTACCTGCCTGTGGGATTCGCAGTGTAGCACACCGTCTATTTGAGAGAGTGTCTGACTGCAATTCCGCCGATGTGACGCAACGTCTAGTCGTGACGCACTGTTGGGTCGGGTTGACGCAACGTCGGGTCGGATTAACGAAACGTCTTGCAACCGTACACCGTCGCTCGGAGAGTGATAATGGTTGAGTTTTAAGACCAGAGGAGGAAACAGCCATTTTTGAGAGGAAGTGGGCGCCAGGCCCTGAAACGGGCCCGGCACGAGTTGGGACGTGGCAGGACCGTCCCGCACCGGCCACTTTGGAGATCGAATGTCCTGGGCCGGGCATGGTGGTGTCTCCTCCGCTGGTTGCCTCCCGTCAGGTCCGCTTCCCGCGCTTCCTGCGGGGTGGTTGCTGACTGGGAGGAGTCGCTCTCCTCCGGGTCGCCGATCTCCGGGTCGCCGCCTCAGGGGGAGATACAACCGGAGTGGTCGGTTGGGAGGGGCGAGGCCGTTTGGGAGCAGACAATGCACGGAGCCTAGACGGCACGGGGGCGGCCTGGCTGCGGCGAGGGAGGATATGCTTGATAGCCTCCGTCTGCTTCTGCACGGCGAAAAACTGCTGAGAGAAGCTCTCCACCGTGTCTCCAAACAACCCACCCTGCGCAATGGGGGCATCGAGAAAGCGGGCTTTCTCGGCCTCACGCATTTGCGCAAGGTTCAGCCAGAGATGTCTCTCTTGGACCACCAAAGTGGACATCGTCCGACCCAGGGCACGCGCCGTAACCTTAGTGGCCCGAAGGGCCAGGTCAGTCGCAGTGCGCAGCTCCTGCAGAACTGCGGGGTCAGAACTTCCCTCGTCTAGCTCCTTAAGAGCCCTGGCCTGGTGGACCTGCAGGATGGCCATGGCATGGAGCGAGGAAGCAGCCTGTCCAGTGGCCGCGTAAGCTCTCGACCCGAGGGTCGAAGAGATCTTACACGCCTTGGATGGAGTTTCAGCTGACCCCTCCAGGTAGAAGCAGTCTGAGGGCACAAGTGCACCGCAACAACCCGCTCCACCTGGGGTATGTCAACGCAACCCCTTGCTGCCCCCCCATCGAGGGAAGTGAGGGTGGAAGAGCCCGTCTGCCGTGTACGCGTCGAGAACCGCGCATTCCACGACTTCGTGATCTCTTCGTGCACTTCCGGCAAGAATGGCACCGGGATCGGGCGTGGCTTTGAACCCCGCTCGGATCCCAGGTACCATGCGTCCAGCCGTGAACGTTGGGGTGACGGCGGGGCCGTACACTGAAGCCCAATGCTCGCGGCGGCCCGGGAAAGCATGGCCGCTATCTCAGGATCCGGATCATCTCGGGACTTACCTGCCAGAGGCGGAAGCTCCAGGATGTCCTCCGAATCCGAGGCTAGCAGGTCACCCTCCGATGCTGCGACAGACAGCTCGTCCTCATCCTGGGAGGAAGCGAGAGACAGCGTACCGTCTCTCGCTGATGGGGTAGACGAGCGTGCCGAGGTATGGATGCTCCGCGAGCCACAGGCTGACGGGGTGACATCCATAGAGCCCTCGTAATCACGGACGCCGCTCCTCGAGACCGCCGACCGTGCCGTAGCCGCAGCCAACGATCCGCAAGGAGCTGACGAAATGGTGGCTCGCTCTCCAAGGAAAGAAGCCACCCGTAACCGCAACGTCTTGATCGACATCTGCTCGCAATGCGGGCAGGTCGGTCCCATAAATGCCGCCTCAGCGTGCTGGAGACCCAAACACACGAGGCAGGCATCATGGGTGTCCCCATCTAGGACAAGCTTGCCGCAACCAAGGGAACAGCTATGCGCCATGAGGCAACATGCTGTTAGAATTTGCTCTTTTAAGAAAGAGAAGACACTCTCTGTCTTCTGCTGGACGCTCAGGGGAGTCGAAGATGGACAGTCCGCTGCAAACCGCGTCGTGACACCAGCAGGAAGATGATCGCCAGAAGTCGATTCTTGCTTCAGACTCGAAGTCATCCGCCAGGTTCCGAAGAACAAAAGGTAATGAATGAGCACGCCGTCTCCCCTTTTATACCCGGATGTCCGGGGCGGGGCATGGCATGCAAATTTCATTCGCCAAATTTCATTGGCCTTTTAAACAAAGTCAGAGTCGATTGGTTCTCAAGAGCGAACCCCATACTGTCGTTCTTCGACACAACGTCGAGAGACCGACAGAAAGGGAACTGTTACACCTCCGGATGTCGACTGGGTGGTCTCAGCGCTGGTGGAACAGCATCACCTACGGCTCATAAAGATAATGTGGCCGTGTCGCCATCTGTGTGTACTAAAGAGTTCCCCTAAACCTTTCCAAAGAGTTTCTGTACCCTTACTTCAGCAGTTACTCTGTTTAGCCATTATTTGATCGGAAAATGTCTAAATTGGATGCTGTAAAATTGGTGATTTATTTAAGTAGTTTCTGAGTTTTACATGAAAGTCAGTTTCTGATGAGTTCCATGTCTTTGCATGTCAAGGCCTTCTTTCAAACTTTTGTTTTAAGTATCAAAACTTAATTTAAATATTCCTAATTTGCTTTATGATAGAACAGAAAGAAATGTAACAATGACTGTAGAAGAATATGCACTGATATGCATATAATATTATCATTTCTGTTTCTGATTAACCACATTTATGTTAAATTAACATAAAATATCTTTTATATTATTACGTATTATCTAGTTATTTAACAAATATTATATGTATTTAATGCTTAATGTTTACTTTATTCTGTGAAGTGCTGTGGTAGTTGCGTACATTTTACTTAAAAATATTTTTTTTCAGTGTTTAGGTGTAAATAGATGTAAACAAATGTAAATATATATAATTTGAAAAAATAAATATTCTGGATTTGTGTAAATTTGATGAGAAAAGTTTGAGTTCTTTGAGAGACGTTCAATAATATTGACTTTTGTTGCAGACAAATCTGTGTTCAGGTTGAGACATCATTAAGATCCCTTTCAAAACCTTAATGGAGACCTTTGTCAGATTTCTGCTTGTTTCTCATGAGAAACTCCTGAGACCCAGCAGACTCTAGAAAATGTTTCAATTTCCTCTCCATTCAATCTCATTGATGTTTGTGAGAAACAATTGAGACGTTACAGAGATGTCTTCTGTGATTTTTCTACCTTGTATGTCAATGTCATAGATTATATATGATCCGATAATTAATAAAATCAGACCGGATGATTAATGCACACAAGTAAATCTGCACATGAATCTCTCCCTCTCTTTCTCTCTCCAGAGGATGGTTTATTCAGGACTGTGCCGCCACCAAACAAGTGTTAAATTCAAACGGCTAATTAGAGGAGATGGGCGGATCAATGAGATGTATCGTAACAGGAATCTGAAATGAATCTGTTGAGGATCAATGAGAGCAGAGAAAGAGGAAGAGAGGAAAACAAAGAAGTAGATGCTCGGGGGACACGGGGAGGGCGGTTGTTTGTAGGTTCCCCTAAAAATTAAAATGCTGTCATTATTTACTCGCTCCATTGTTCTGAACCTGTTTGTTGTTATTTTGCACAAAAGAATCTTCACAGATCTTCTTCATAAAGTGACAGTTCATAGTGAGAGCAGATGTCAAGCTCCAGAAAAAACAGCTGCTACCAATGAGCTGCTCTTTAAACTTCTGCACTAAAAATAACAGCCATGGATTTGGAAAAACATGAGATGGCATCATTTATGACAGATTTTTCATTTTTGGAGAGGATTTTTATTAATTCTCAAGTTTCTTGAAGATGTATTACATGTTCATGAAAGACAGAACGTTTTAACCGAGAGATTGTTCTAGATTTAGGTAAATTTGACGAGAAATGTCTGATTTTTAGTTGTAGACATGGCACATCAGAGCTCAGTTTGTTCAAATCAAACTTTTTCGGAAATACCTTCTGCAAAACTGCTGTTATGTTCCTACAGTTAAAAGCTGTGACTTTCACACTTTTCATCATCTTTAATTTCATTCTGAGAATCAGTGGGCATGTAGATGAACTTCACTTGAAACAAAATCAACTGTTATTTACCTCGAATTCATCTCCAAATATTTTCTTTGGTTGTGCACACAACTATTGAGAGAACGTTAACTTCTACATGTGCTTGTTGTAAATATTGTAAATAATATCATTTTAATTATATTGGGTTATTTTTTGTGCACTGTTGTACTCGGATTTCCTGCTTTTATTCAGCTTTGATGTCCGCATGCATCTCATATATTCGCCTGTTTCATTTAATTGAGAGTTTTCTCTTTATAGTTCATAAAATGAGCATATTGAATGTGTTAGAGGTTGAGCCCTGTTTTTCTGTAAGACCAAGAAGGGAAGTTGACAGACCAAAACATATTTTTGAAATTAAGTGCTAATTATGTGGCTCGGTCTCTTGTGTTTTTGGCTTTACGGTAAAATATTTTTTCCAGGACTCAGGACACCTATATCAATTCATATTTGTAAACCACGTAAGAATTAGTTGATTATTATTTTTACAGTTGATGATGTTAGTAGCAAAGGAAATTGCACATTTCACCTCTGATGAATGAAAGGTCAGTAATTGAGGGGAAATTATGAATAATGGGAGTTCAAATTGTACATAATCGGTTGCTTCTTACTCATGAGAGCAAACATTTGAAACCTTTTGAAAAGCTTGTAAAAAGGTAAGAAAGGGAGGATTCTTTTGCCTGAATGGTTCATCAATGGCACTTTCCAGTGAAGAACCTTTTAAGTGCCATCATTTTTGTGCAGGAATGAGCTGATATGCAAAGTTTAACAAAATGAAATGAAGATGTAAATTTACAGAGAACAATTGTATTATACATGCATTTATACATGAATAATATTACATTAAACTAAAACAAAACTACAACCGCACTGTAAACGGGAGGCTTATTAAATATCTAAAAAGTCATTTATAAAAACCTCGAAAGAAATATACATATGAACTTGTTGCTGTTTTAGGACTTAATGTAGAATCTGAATTTGGGTCAGTCTCACATTAATAATCTTTGCATGGGTGTATAGGTTGTTGGCTCTTGGGGACCCGGATTCAGGTCTTGCTCTGGTCATGTCCTGGTCACACATAACTTGCCCTCGTGTTCCATGTTGATGTAAAAAATGCCAAAAATATAAACGTATTTTTATAATTGAATTGATCTTTTAAACACCTACGAGACGTTTGTGAAATATCTCTAAAAACATATCTGTTTTATCTCCACACATGTAATTTCTTCCCACAAAAAAGAATTAATTTATTAAAGATAGGATCTTTTTTTTGGATCTGAGGTCTGCATGACCGCCCCTTTCTCGACATTTTGAGGTGTAGAGAAAAGTTAACACTTTACAATCTGACCTAGAAAAGCTCCTTACATTCGTGTTGGTCCGAGGTTCACATGAGTTAAATTTCTTTACATTCTGCATTACAGCCCGGCTCGTATCCAAACATCAAACAGCCAGTGTGACCATAATGAACCCAAACATCAGGACGCGGTGGAGTCGCTCTTTCCCCTCGCGTATCCTTTCATGCGGTAGGTTAACCATGATTTCAAATCAGGTTTGTTATTGCAATCTCAGACCAAAGGCAGGCCAGAAATGAAAGGCTTGTTTGAGATGTGGTGTGATAGTTTAATTGGCTCGGTCTGAATTGTGTTAGCAGACAGGCCTGTGGACCGGAGTGTGGGTATATATATAACCAGAGACAGTAAATGGCCTTGTTAGAGCAGAGCCACCGGCCACCCAGCAACCACAGACAGGGTCCCTTCAGATATGTGGGCACACACTCACATTTTTGCATGATATAATTCTGGAAGTAAACACAGACACATTCATACCGGACTGCATACAAACCTTTCTTTCTGTCAAACGTTCGTAAACACACATTTGGTTTACAATGCGAGTCAACATTGAGGGATCATTATACTAAATATTTTTTCTAGGAATCAAAGTCAAAGCTGCTCTCCACATGAACCATTTAGATAATTTTGTGAAATTTGCACAAATGTTTTAGGTCCAGTATGTGATGTATTTCCAGAGGAATGGAGACGAACTTAAATGCCGGATATATTGAGGAATTACTCGATTTTTGAAGTGGCTTTTGATGGTACGTAGAGTTTTGAAAGTCTTTCATCACATCCAAGCTTTATTATTGCTGTGCCATTATAAACCAACTATAATATCTTCAAAATTTAAAGTTAAACTTTGAAATATCATACATACAAAAACATTCTAAGGCAATGACTTAACAGTTCATTTTTGAATGATAAAATTCTTTGAAACCACGTGTAAAAAATTATATGAAATACCTTTATTTTGAATGTTTTCCTTCCTATTGTAATGTCTATGCATTTTGCTTACTTTCATTCATTTTATAAAATTAAATGTTATCCTGATATATTTGTTTTGTGATTGTGAGTTTTTAGAATTTTCTTGTGCACTTTATATAAAAATATGGCAAGCATGATGTAATTATAACCGTATTAGAGAAATGTTGAGGTATTGACAAATATGGTACTGGCTAAGAATGTAGTTTTTCTATCGTAATGCTCTAAACTGTCTGATTTACACTCCTAATATTGACCAATGGTCTGTGTGACCTTGATGACGTAATTTTATTTAAATCAAAAATTCTCTTCATAATAAATTGTTCACCAGCAATACATATTGCAAAAACTACTGTGCATTTCCTTGTCCAACTGAGATTTTACATTATTTTTGAGATCGTGATGTATTTCTGTGTAATGAGGATACAGTTTTCAAGCTCTAATTTTGCATGAATAATTAAGCATCTTTTAGCATGTATGTGTGTGTGCTTAAAGTATACGGTGACCCTGCGTACTGCAGGCCTGTCACAGAGGAGAGGATTCTGGCCCGTTTTAAGATCCGAGGTGCGGTTGAACCACACATCGCTCCGTAGTCATTTTATCCCGACCACCTGTAGCCCGGCTCAAAGCAACAGTAAATCACGTGACCGCTTCCCAGAGACGAAACCCTAATCCTGAGCCCGATCGGGCCGGACCGTGGCATGCCGGAGAGATAGAGGGCAAGGTGAAACTCGAGGCGACAGTTTCACCGATAAAGAAGCGGAAAAGTGGTCCCTGTGCTCGCCTTGTTGTGTCAGCACGGGCCCATTAATGTCACTTTAGTGCCAGCATCCCCTCCCTCCACACGCGCCGGGCAGGAGCGGGAATGAGGGGTGTGTTCCGGCCCTTGTGGATATTCTACACCCTCTTCACGCCTGACGGCCTGTCAGAGGTTATTACAGTGACCCAAATGCTTCTCCTCAGAGAGAACACGAGATCTCGCTGATGCGCTCAGAAATCCTTCTATACACAAATATATTTATAAGTCATGGGCTTTGTTCCAAAACCCAGTGAGTGCCCTACATATTTAACATCTGAACTGGATGTTGGAAAAAGGAAGCAGCAACCATTGTACTACTGAACTTGTGTGGATTTTGTGTATGTTAAAGAAATTACAATTTAAATTTTAAATACATTTGAATTAAGAACTGATGTGATTAAACAGGAACTATTTTAAATGGTGATCAATTCATATGAATTGACATAAAGTGAGTTCTAAGGTATATGCCAAAAAATAATTTGTAGTTGTGGTTTTTATTGACACATGCTTGTTAGTAAATGTAAAATATTCCAACCGTATTTGTTGATACGTTGTGTTTTGGTGCTCCTGCTGTTTTACATGTGACACCAAGGTCACATATGTTATTTTCATGTGATGTCATCCCTCTCTCTCTCTCTCTCTCTCTCTCTCTCTCTCTCTCTCTCTCTCTCTCTCTCTCTCTCTCTCTCTCTCTCTCTCTCTCTCTTAGTTGGAGCGGCATGGCAGGCCTGTTTGTTGTTGATGTGTGGCCTGGTCAGGTGGTCTACCAAGTGCCCACATTTGCCACAGATCTATACCCACTCCCAGCTCTGAATCACCCCTCACCAGACTGGTGTAGAGCAGCTGGTCTCATCTCATTACCACACCAGATTCACTGGAGCTTTTTTGGCAACTGCTGGATGACACACACAAAAAAATAATCATTCAATTGAAAAATGAATTGCAATAATCAATTATATAATTACTTAATAACTTAACAACCACTACTACTACTTGACTTGGAATTATCTGATACATCGAAGCATGTTTTTATAAAAAAATGCTTCAAGGATTATATTAGTAACTTTTATCATCAAGGTATGCCTAACAGTATACTTTTAGAAACGTTTTCCAGTTTGGTCCTAAGTGTTTAAATTGACCACTTTGAAGTAGTCGGAGAAGTATACTAGTATTAAAATAAGTATAGAAAAATACTTAACAAGTGTCTTAGATCTTTGTGTACATGTAGATTTATTTATACTTTTGTTTTTAGGATTTTCTTTCTCAAAAGTTCAAACAAAACAAATGTATAAGGAGTAGATTTGAGTATATATGGTAGGCTTCACTCTCTACAAATAATGATTGAGATTGTTCTTTATCCGTATTTCCCAGCACTGTTTTACAGCGATTCCATGAAATAGGATTTCCATTATCCGATCGCACGCATATAGAGATATAAACACGGCAACACATTTACACTTATCTATTTATCAGATAAGGACCCTCATACACATACACGTCTATTCTTTGAATACAAAACACTCTCTGCCTCCCTCAGTGCATCAATAAATAAAGCAAACAGCATTAAGCATAACTTGAACTATATGATCGAGACTCTAATTTAATAGCAATAGTATTAGTGTTTTAAGGTTTGGCCATTTAGGTGAAACTCTAAGCCGATGTGGGAGTAATTTGGCCGTAAGGAAATTGATTCTGACCATCAGGCAGTTTCTCATGTTCAAACAGAGGCTGCAGTTAAACAGGATCATTGCTGTTAAACACATTACCTAGGTTCCCCCTCTCCTCCCAGCCAATGATTATGTGTCCGCACTGAGGGATTGAAATTCTACGCAAATATGAAAATGATCATGAAGCATGACAGGGAAAGACAAATGACAGACGACCATTGGGCCACAAAGATTAGGACCCATGTTTTTCTTGCAAGTTGAAACTTAAGATTTAGCACTTTACCTTAAGACAGGTGAGAACCTGTACCTGTTGGAAAAAACAGACTTCAAGGTATAGATTTAGTTCTACACATAAACACTCTCAAATGCATTCTCTCTCTTGAAAAGAATGAAATGAAGCTCTTCTTTACTCGCACATCTCCAGGGTTTCTGTGGTCACCAGACAGAAGGCATTTACCGTACACTCCACCCTTCCATAAGCACAAACAATCACTGAAACTCTAAAGTAAAGCCACAAACCCACTTCCAGCTCCTTCAGTAATGTAGTCGACCACAGTCACAGAAATTCATGAGGAGTGCTGTGTCAGGTACATCTGAAAACAAATAATCACTTCTGGAGCAATGCTTTATTGCTTAGATACGTCTGTTTCCGAGATGGGGTAACTCAAAATACAGATCGGACAGATTTTCTTCAACTTGATATGAAACAAAGACGGTGAAATTAGAAAAGGATCTGAAATTGTATGTAATTATTTTTATTGTTTTTACAAAAACAATGTACAGAGTGATAGTTCACCCAAAATGGAATTTTTTGTCATCATTTACTCACCCTCTTGTCATTTCTAACCTGGATGACTCCTGCAGAACCCACAAGAAGAAATTTTGAAGAATGTTAACAACCAAACATCAAAAGCACCCATTCACGTCCACCGTATAAGCACAAAATCAATGCAGGTACATGGATTCCAGTTACCAACATTCTTCAAAATATACTAGGTTTTTTTCTGAGGAAAGAAGTCATAGAGGTTTGAAGTGATAAATTGGTAAATAAACAATGACACAATTTTCATTTATGAGCTCAAAATAGATATACAGAGTTGTTTGTTGAAATGTTTTGACTTGTACATGGGAAATTGAGCTTTTAGACTGCAAAATAGACCTAAATAAAACCTTGGTATATATTAATAACATTTAAATAATACTGTATTAAATATATTTAAAAAAAGAGCTATGTCGAGGATACACTCAATTTTAAGGGGACACTGGTGTTTTTTAAATATAAAAGCTCACATATTTGATTAATTATGACAGTGTTCATAGAACCACTAATAGGCCTAAAGCTAAAAACAAAAACACAGAAATGTTCAGATTATTTAACAGAGACTAGAATTTCTGTTTGAACTGATGGCCAGACATTGATGGTGCTGTTTTGGGTTTCCTTTGTTTTCATTTTTTGATGGAAACTCTTGTTTAGTTCAGCTATGATTTCCACCTTTGTTGAATGGTTCTCATTTCCAGTGATTTAAGATGTTCTGTGTCACAATTTTGCTGAGTCATGGAATTTTCGAGCAGTATTTTTGCAGCCAAGAGAACCTCCCACTGAGTTTCATTTATTTTGTTTTCATTTTCCAAACTTTTTCCGATTTACATTAAACATTCAAGTAATCTTCTTTAAGGTTGCAGGAAGGTAGAACCCATTCACTGACATTACATTCAAGACAAATAGACTTATATCACTTTTGTTCCGCAGTCAGTCTCTGGGTTTGGAAAGACATGCGCAAAACTTGATTTATTTATTATTTTAGTGAACTCTTCTTTTAAATGTTTAAAATAGATTTATGGTAAATGTTGCCAAACACATCAACATTAAATCTCCCTCACTCTCTCCCTCGCTCTGTTTGTGTTTTTGCAGATTTTTCTCTTATTAACTAAATGCACTTTCTCATTTTCTGTGCAACTCTTTTTCCGCTCCTAGACTCATTCATGGGTAACACTGGCATGTCTACAGAGAGCTGACTGTAATAAGATATAAAGACTGAAATGATTATTTTTTATTGAAACCGCAGTGACTGGCAGGGTCTTGTTGTCATGGTGCAGTAAAGAAATGCCACTCAACTGTGAAAACACCAGAGAAGAGCCAAGACGGAGAGATATGGCCCTGATTATACAGCATCAAAAAAATCACACTCAAAGATAAAACATTTAACATATTATATGACATCATTATGTTTTAGATGGGTCAGAATCATTATCTGTGGTGATCCAAAAATTAACTTGAACCCATACCATTCCTATAATGAGTGATTGCTTTTAGACATTTGCTTTTATAAATCATAGACAGTGCAGTTTTTATCTTAGAATTAACTTTAAAACACTTCAATAATTTGGTTCAATAATTGTACATGATCATAGTGTAATGTACTTATGCAAGCAAGCAAAATGTTAATTTTGGATTTGTGATTATTTTATATAAATAAATTTATTGAGCATTATTTCCCAGAACATATCAATGGATATGGAATATTTATACAAATGTTCATCATTTGTTTTTAAATCTCTCTGGCCTTTGCAGTGGTGGTGGGGGTGTATCTGTAAATGTGCTCATTGTGTTCAAATACCACACAACCCAACAGCCACAGTCACCCAGACATTGCATTAAAATAACCAAGACCCAGAGATGTTCACACATGAATCCTCAGGTGAATATGAGGTCAGTAATCTGGAGTATTTGGATGGTTTTTAAAGGGAGAGTTCACACAAAGATGATATTTATTTCATTATTTACTTACCCTTATGTCTTTGCAACCATATGAATTTCTTTCTTCTGCAGAATACAAAAGAAGATATTTTAAAGAGTGGAACCAATTGACTTCCATTGTGTGAACACAAAACCGCTTAAACATTTCCCAAAATATCTTCTTTTGCTATAAATACAAAGGACAAGGGTTTCATATCTAACAAAATGTTTGCATTTCATCAAATGTTTTGCTATAGTGTAATCATATCAATGTCTTTAAAGGAAATATTTTGTCACACACACACACACACACACACACACACACACACACACACACACACACACACACACACACACACACACACACACACACACACACAATCAGAAGGCAATATTATTATTATTATTATTATTATTATTATTTACATCTGCATTTATACATTTGGCAGGCGTTTTGATCTAAAGTGACTTACAGTTTTACGCAGTATTCAATTATCACTGCAGAGCAAACAGGGGTAAGATGTCTTACTCAAGGATTGTCTACTGGCACTGAGATTCGAACCCACAACCATCTGCTTACAAGTCCAACTCTCTAACCGTCAGACCACAACTCAGCATGAGCTCAAACATTTCCCAAATTTCCCACAAGTCCATATTATTTTATTTCTACAATCCACATTAACTCACACCTCCATGTTCTCTATGGTTTCATTTGTTTTTACTAAAGCAACAAGAATAAAGAACTCCCTAGAATCTCCTGAACTACGAAAGAGAAACATTTTGAGCATTAACATTTTCTATCGAATATGTTAAATGTTCTTTCATGTGTTTGTCTCTTTGGGTTAGAAGCTTCTGTTTAATGTATAAATGTAAGTCATGTAATGAATATGAGTAGGAAGAGGAAAAATCTAGTTAAAGTCCCGAGAAGGTTCAGACCGCAGCCAGGCGTCAGGCTTCATACTCAGACACAAGCCTTCAAAGTCTCAGGCTTCCTATTAGGCCGCAAATCGTCACAGCAACCGGTGGCCGTTCCTAAACCGCTGTGACCGAGCAGGGGAAGTGAGATCATAAGCCACAGTTTGGCACATCTCTGAGAGGCGCGGGGGGCATCCGAATACACAGTAGGCGGGTCAGGGTCCCTCATCCAACCGGAGAGCTTCTTAATGTATCCCAGAAAGCCCTCGCCTTTTAAAAGCGTCTGTCGCTCTCAGTTACGCCTGCTAACTCGTTGCGGTTAAAGACTGTGATCTAACTCCAGTGAGCTCTCATTCACAAATGCCAAGCCTTTCGGAAGCTCAGATTTTTTTCATCATGCCGGTCGGACGGATTCAAGCTGTTTCCACACAGATGAAAGAGTGGGAGCAGAGATGATCTAATCGTTCCCAGAGCGGGCTCGAAGAATATTCTCTGATCAGATGGAGACGAGGAAGAGAGAAATTAACATTGAGCGATAAAACAAACAAGTACACGATTCATTACTTCTTGTGTGTTTCTGATTGAAACATCTTCCATGTGACATTCATCTGTGCAGGGGGGTCAAAGGTCACGAATAAAAAGATTTAATATCCTTCAATATTTCTTCATTGTTACACTTTTCATTGAAATCCTTTAGAAGTGATTTTGTTTAGACATGTAGAGTCTCTCCCTCTCTCTCTCTCTCTCTCTCTCTCTCTCTCTCTCTCCCTCTCTCTCTCTCTCTCTGTCTCTCTCTCTTTCTCTCTCTCTCTCTCTGATACCTGATGTTGTGATCTGAACGATGGATGGATGGATGGATGGATGGATGGATAGAAAGGTCTGTCCACACAGCTGTTTGTCCAGAGATTGTTGGCACAACACATTATTTATGCCCCCTGTAAGTTAAGATCAGTCCGGAGGAGAAAGAAGATCATGGAAACTGAGAAGCACATGTTCAAAATTCATAAAGTTTGGAGTGTTTGTGGATTGGGAAAAAGATCCAAAATAGATAAAATCCTCATCTAAACAGCCCCATTTCAAAGCTTTTTGAGGTTATTTCTAACTGTAAGATATTTTTAAGAATGTTGGCAACAAACGCCGCTAGTCTCTATTGACTTGCACTGGTTTTGTGACCGTACAATTGGCAGATTTTTCGTTTACCAATGTTTTTAAAAAAACATCTTATTTTATGTTCTGCATAATAAAGGCACACATTTCAAATGAAAAGGATTTAAAATGACAAGACGGTAAGTAGGTAATGTCAGAATTGTAATGTACTAGATATTTTGTTTCCGTTACAAAAAAACACTGATGAACAAGGCAACCAAAGCAGAGACCAAATCCGAACCATGCCTTTGGTATATAGCAATACATTCAGCCATATGATTTCACATTACATCACAAAAACTGTCATGTGCATGACTCCAGGACAGTGTAATTGATTATGGCACATGGCGCCCCCTATTGACAAACACCTGTCAGTAGTCTTCATTTTTCAGGGATAACATGTAAAAAATGTGTCATTATTAAAATAAAGAGCAATATTATATGGTATTTAATCATGCATGGTTCTTATTTTAGATACAATTAAGATTTATCTTTAAAAGTTTAAGCATTAGTTCATCCAGAGTTAATTCATATAATGTTGTTGTATGACTTCTGAAGTCTTATTTTTTGGATGATTCAAAGAGATTAAAACTGTCATTTTTATTTTTCCAGAAATTCTCATCAGGATTTATTGAAGAATGAAAGCAAGGGTGATGAAACAGAAATGTTTTTTCTCATTATAGAATTCAAGCTAGTAGATCTGTCATTCCCATGAGAGACAGATACACAAAGTTGTTGTTACCCATGATGGCCTATGCTTTTGAATAGACTCTAATGGCTCTTAATCATGTTTTTATTGTTGGTGGTTCTTTCAGAAGTTAGAGTACTGATGCTCCCAGAAAGCTGTGGCTTTTCTATTAGAAATCTATGGACACACTGGTCTCTGTATATTAAGTTTGACAGCACAAATACGTCATGTGACAGGCTTATCCATACATTACAGCCAGTGTTCAAACATTACAGTTTTGTTAGAAGGATAATCATGAAAATATCCATAAGCCTGTTTATCTCATGAGTGCCCCTAGGATACGAGCGAGGACAGTTTACTTCTGAAGCATAAAATCAGCCCTTACGTCTGATCTGAAGTTGCATATGATGCTTATCATAGCCTTGAGTTACCAGCTGACATACGATTTGCGTGTGATGATGATCGTACATTGTTTTCTGTTGCGTCATGATGGCCTGTGTGGGGATTTTTGCAAGGCCTTCAAAAAGGTGTGAAAATGAGGATGTAGAGGAGGCCTGACAGTATTAATTCAAATTGTTGTAGTGAGAGCATTCTCATCCAACAATAATGTTTTCCAAATGTTGTCCTTGGGTTTGATCCCAGATAACACACATTCAAGTTTTTATATGATGTTTACTAGCGGAACACAGACAATGATAATAATATGAAGTGGAAGTGCACCAACCCCTCTCCAAAAAATGTGTTATCATTCACTCACCCAGTTGACATTACTAACATTTATCTTTCTTTTTGCAGAACACAAAATGCTATATTTAGAAGTAAGTTGGTAAGTGAAAAGCAATGGTTCACTTGTTCCTTATGGACACAACCAATGCAAGGGAATGGGTACCAGTCCCCAACACTTCTCATAATATCTTCTTTTGTGTCATGTGGAAGCGAGAAAGCGATACAGGTTTGAAGTGTCATGTGGTGTCAAGATTTTCATTTTGGGGTGAACTATCACTTTAAGAAACGTGACAATCATCATTTTAACATTGGCCACAATGGTTAAAAGCCGGAATTGTGATTGATTGGCCAAAGATTAGAAAACCAAATATTTATAAAATTAATTCTGAAATTATTTGTTTTAAAAAAATTAAGATGTCAATATTATATTATTAAGTTGGCAGTTAAAATCTTGTAGTTTATTTACATTGAGGCATTTAGTAGATGCTTTCATCCAAAGCAACTTACATAGAATCAAGGAGACAATGAAGCGGTAAATATAAAAAATAACAATAGTGCTTCACCGAGTTATCAAGTTACAAAAGTGGAAAAAGTTTTAGTGACCATTCTATGTTGTTAGAGTCCTAATGTGCATGTTAATTTCTCCCCAGATTTTACAAACCAATGTAAATAAAATTGCTTTTTATATTTGTATATTTTATCTATATTTTTGTCTAATTTGAGCACTCTTTAAAAAAACTACTTCTATATTGCCTTAATTTTAAAGCATATTCATTACCTGTAACAAAAACTTTTTTAAGACTTCTGAAAAAAAATCACAGTACATTCAATCTCCTATTGACTGTTTTCTTTATTATTTAATTTAAGTCATCCATTAATTTAAAAACTTTTTTCTAATTACATACATTGATTTGTTTGCACATTATATTTTTATGATTTTCAGACATTTAAGCATGCTATAATTATCTAACAATAATTAAAAACATTTTGGTCAAGCCTTTCTGAACTTCTGACTTGTACTGTACAAAATAAATTAAATATAACATCAAGAGTGCTGGTTGATTTGATTCTTGGCTTGAAAACCTAAAAATAAAAATAAATCATAATAATATAAAAAATACAAAAACTAAAATTAGAAAATAGCTCCTGAACCAGACCTACTGTTGAAGCTGCTTTGTGCTTGAACTGAACAACCACTAACAGGTAAATGTATATTCCTAAACATTCACAAATGTCATCATAAAACATTTTTTGTTGTTTTCACGCTTAATAAGTGAAGCAGCTGACAATAATAACAATGAGTGTTGGTGTTCAAACCCTCAGTGAGTGATTGACAGATGCTGCTGCAGCAAGATCTTTGTTTGGATTGGCCTGCATGAGTTCCTGCTCGTGGGCAGCAGAAAGAAAAGAAACAGTAATTAGGGAAATGGAATGATTTTATTGGCTCATGTTTTCTGTACAAGAAAAAACACAGATGTCAGCCAGCTGAACGTGTCGCCAGCTTTAGTCTGAACGCTGTGTGTGTCAAATGAATTGAAAGAGATCAATGCATGTATCTTGAATACTCAGACTGTATTCATTTATTGAATCTGGTCAAATTACCAAAGTCAACAGAGATTGTATATTCTTTACATTTATAGTTTTCCAATGCTGAATGCTATGTTGGTCAATAGGTATAGTTCATTTAAGATAGGAGAGACTGGGGACGGTTGTAAAAGACCTATTTTTTCAGTTAGAAATGAGCTAAAGTAATGTTTAATATTTCTTTTGGGCAAAATTTAATTTGAACATGAAATATTTCAGAATGGTTCTTGAACAGTCTTAACTGTTTATGTGAAACATACTGTATATTCCTACAATTCAAATCAGTGTTCTCTTATAGCTTCTAAAAGGCCTGCAAGTAGGCAAGTGTCAACGCTAATATAGTTTTTCATGACAACACAAAACACAGCTCGGAATTTCTTCCATTTCTTGTAAATATGTATACCCAGTTTAATCCTTATACTGTAAATCTAAGTGTTAAGACACACACAAACCCATCAGTTAAGTTATCAGAAATTTGCAAAGTTTGTTTTTTAGAAATGCTCTGGCCTTTAAATAGCATGTATGTTGACAACAAAATAAAAACAATATTTGCAAAACTATGTAATATATTATATATCTTTATGACTTTTTTTCATAGCCAATATTATCATAGATACACGTGTTAAAGCAATGTGGGGGTAAAAGGTTGGTTTAACACATTACAATTTTGGCTTTCTACTAAAAACAAGCTGAAGGAAACACAAAAAGTAGTCCAATCGTCCTTAGTCTCCACTTATGTCCAGCTATAAATCAAACTAGTAAAATCACAGACATTTCTTTCCCTTTTTGGGTCTCTTTATGACCACTTTTTTGATTGTTTCCGCTTGTATTGTCCACATTTATAGATGGAATGTGTTTTTTCCACACGATCTTCTCTGATGCCAATTCTCTAGATTGAAGGTGCTTTGGCTTCTCATGCTCATCTGGTTTGCAGAAGCACATCAGTTCATTAGTGTGCCTTCTGATCTGGAGTTTGCTTTAATCTAAAACTGTAAACTCAAGTTCATTACATCCTCTTAAACAGAAATAAATTATAAAGACTAAGATTGAATGAGCACTTGATTTACTTCCTGTTTGTGGCACTTCACAGGCGAACTAAGAGTTATTGTTTTAAACTCCATTCATTTCTCAAAAATCGTTTCCCCTCATTCGTATTAACCATAATATTGTGATGTCTCTCAGTCTGCTTTTCCAAATGTTACATGTTAAATATCTACAATGAACGATATTCATTCCATGTCAAAAAGAAACTATATCATCATCATCGTCTTCATCGTCATCATCATCAGCAGTACAATTATTGTATTATACATCGATTATTATTATCATGATGATGATGATGATTATGGTGATGATGGTGATGATGATGATGATGGTGATGATGATGATGATGATGATGATGATGATGATGATGGTGGTAGTGGTGGTGATGATGATGATGATGATGATGATGATGATGATGATGATGATGATGATGATGATGATGATGATGATGATGATGGTGGTGGTGATGATGATGGTGAAGAGGATGATGGTGGTGGTGGTGATGATGATGGTGGTGGTGGTGATGATGATGATGATGATGGTGGTGGTGATGATGATGATGATGATGATGATGATGATGGTGGTGGTGGTGGTGGTGGTGGTGGTGGTGGTGATGATGATGATGATGATGATGATGATGATGGTGAAGAGGATGATGGTGGTGGTGGTGATGATGATGATGATGATGATGATGATGATGATGATGATGATGGTGGTGGTGGTGGTGATGATGGTGGTGGTGGTGGTGATGATGATGGTGGTGGTGGTGGTGGTGGTGATGATGATGATGATGGTGGTGGTGGTGGTGGTGGTGGTGGTGGTGATGATGATGATGATGATGATGATGATGATGATGATGATGATGATGATGATGATGATGATGGTGGTGGTGGTGGTGGTGGTGGTGGTGATGATCGTTGTTGTTGTTATCATCATCATCATTATCGTCATCATCATCATTTTTATTAATAATAATATTACTATTGTATTATTTAATATTAATATATTAATATACAGTAATTGCTTAATTAATGAATGAACTTTTTAATCCACACTGAAAAATGGCTTGTTGGACTTAATAAATGTTATTGTGTACACTTTAAACATCTTAATTAAATCATGTAGTTGTTCCAAGCCTGTATAATCATCTTTGTAAGGTTGACACAATGAAGTCCACAAAGTGTTTTTTGAAAGAAATGTATACATGATTTGAAACAACAACAATAGCGAGTAAATAATGGAATAAATGTTATTCTGGGGTGTTATATAACTTTAATATGTACATGTTTAACTATTATGTTTGCTAAACAGGAACGAAAGAAACAGGAACTTATAATTTGTGATAATTTAATTCCTCCGGACGGAAATTCGTGACGCACTTCCGGTTTCAGCGAGAGAACATGGCGTCCGAAACAGAGGTAAACAAACAGATGGAAATACTCTAAATATAAACAAATCTAACATTTTTGTTTATTTATTCTGTTATTTTTTAATAATTCTTTATAAAATGACAGATTTATGGCATTAATAAGTGAGGATACTTTGTAAACGTTATTGTAATCATGGCTAACGTTAACCGTGCTACAATCTGAGCTATAAACACACAAGAGATGTTGTGTTACTCATAGTAATAATTCACACGTTTATGATATTGCTGTTATGTTTTATTTTCCTTTGATGTTATGGAATGATGTTATTAATGATTTGTTTGTGTAGGTTGTAAGTGGCAGCATTGAAGAGGAGATCACTGAGACTTCATCATCAACACAGAAGAGAGAAGACAGACTCAGAAAGTTCAGAGAGCTGCATTTCAAGAGGGTAAAACAAATCAATTATACTATTATCATTTTAATGTAACAATAAACACAGATTTATACACTCAATGAAGAAATATAGACCTGGTCAAACAAACCATCTGAAAAATAAACCAGTGGAGGTAAAGCAACTGTTGCACTATATTCTATTTGCAAGTATTGTCTTATTATTTACATTAATATGTCAATTATTGAATTCATACTTTGTTATTAAGCTAGATCCAGTCTAGTGTTGAATTTACAAGTGGTTTTTATTAAAATGTGTCCGTTTAGAGCCTTGTTTCTAAAGCCAATGAGTAGTTATAATAGCTGTGATCTCAACCATGCTAAAATATTCATGATTTTATCTTTTGTTATTATCCATCTGCTCTACGTCAGCACAATATATGTGGCATGGCTAGCATTAAAAGCATTGTTTTTTTTTACTGTGTTTACAGTGTGCAATATAACATTAATGTTTCGCTTGTAACATATAACCTGTATGTTCACATAATTCACTTATCTGTTTAACGCTTTTTCCCTGTCATAAAATGTCTGCAAACTTCCCGATTCTGATGAAGTCCCTCCTTCAGAAATGCGTATCGAGATCTGATGCTTTCTGTATCGTGATTCAACAGAAGCTTAGCACACGTTGCCAGGAAAGATGACGCCTCTCAGCATAACATGGAAATGCATGCGCTCAGTGTTGTCGTGAACGTGTCTCTAATTTTATCAATTTGAGCCGGAATCAGACCCACAGAACAAAGATGAAGAGGATTGAATAAAACCTGTGCAAGCACGACTTTTGTATACACCTTAACATAGAACAATGATTTAAGTGGGTCAAGCTTAACTTTATCCTGATCTAAAGCAGCATGTGTTTAAACAAAAAACAATAGATATAATCAACAAATAATTTAAACTGATCATTACAAACACCAACGATCGATGGTGTCCGCTTGGGATGAAAATTACAACTCTTCCTCTTCTCCATGGGAACAAAATCATTCCCCTGTTTGTGTGTTCCTTTGGGCGGAGGTTTATTATGATTGTGATGTAACTTAAGTAGGAAGTAGAGGGATGTAGTCCAAACCTTACATTTTTTGTTGGAGACTTCTGTTAAAGAAAATATCTCAATTGAGCTGTATAATTTTACCGATATTCCATATACTCTTAACAACAACATTAGAACACTAACTAAAGTTTGAATCATGGAATCATGAAGAGCGGGACCTTTAAATCTATACAAGTGTTTAGATTCAATGACCTGATGGCCTGAACAGAGAAGGAAAACAGAAATTCTATTTCAATGGAATTATTGGAATTCAGTGAAACTAGGGCTGCACAATTAATTGATATACTAATCACAATTACAATTGCAGGTAAACCAATATAAACTCGCCAAAAGCCTCTGCTCATTTTTCGTGCATTTCAGCAGTATGCTTGAGCACTAAATACATTGGTGAAGTAGATATTGTTAAATTGACAAGTTCACGTGTCCTTTAGTTATTCGTTTTGGAGTTTGTTTACTAACTTTTCAGATTTAGTTTGAAATGTTTAGAATTTTTCATTTAGCTGCCTCACACAAAGTAATAAAACATTTCCAAATCTATATTTAACAATATAATAATTTAAATTACAATATCAAGGAAAATGAAGGATTGAAAGGATTTTTGTCATAATCTGAAGCCCTTACTAAATGTTCAAAAATTGGCAAAACATTATTTGTGTAACTTTTATGCTTCTATATTAAGGTTACATAGGATTACAATGTCTGACATGAATATAATGAAAGAAAAAGTGTATTTATTTTGATATCTATCCACAGTCATACATTATCTTATTATATTTAATCACAAACATATTATCAACTAATGTGTTTGTAGAATGAGGCTCGTAAGTTGAACCATCAGGAGGTGGTGGAGGAGGACAAGAGACTGAAGCTGCCGTCTAACTGGGAGGCCAAGAAAGCTCGTCTGGAGTATGAACTTCTGGTGGACCAGAAGAAGAAGGTAAATCACTAGTGTGTCATCTCTGAGCTTCCCAAACCAACGTTTTATTTTTTTGGCTGCTATTGCAAACAAATATTGCAAACCTGATCGATTTCACTCTAGTTTTTACATCCAGTGTTGCGCCATTTATAAAATATAAGACAGTCTAGGAGTAGTGTGTGAAGACCGTGTTTATGTGTCTGGCAGGAATGTGCGGAGCGTGGAGAGGACTATGACCGGGTGAAGCTACTGGAGATCAGTGCTGAAGATGCTGAGAGATGGGAGAGGAAGAAAAAGAAGAAGAACCCGGATCCAGGATTCTCAGGTAGGAAATGTTTGATTGATTTTTTGACTTTTTAGGCTGTTTTCTGTTACCTGAATGTGAGGGTGATAATGACTACAGGCTGTCCAATTAAGGAAATTAGTTTATTTTGATAGTACTTTTTATCAAGAAATCTGTCCGAATATGTTTTTGTTTTAATTCCCAGTCCAAAAAAAAAACATTAACACGTTTTTTCTGCTTGAATGCGATTTATTATAGTTTAAAACTACATATTCCTTTATGTTTCTGATATGCCTAATACTTTTATTCTCATGTCTAAGAGACTTTTGTTATGTAAATGAGAAGCCTTATTGATGAGCTGCATTCTATTGGCTGAGAGTGAGAGGGAATATGGCCACCATGTGTGACATTAAAGATTTTTTTCAGAAAACATGTAGGGAGTGTGTTTCACGCCTGTTTAGCCTTGGTTCTGGTCATTATTATCAGTTTCTTCTGCTTCTCCTTTACAAATCCTCTTTCCCTTCTCGGACCCCCTCTGCTTGATGTGTGTGTGTTTATTCATCGTGTGTGTCTGTGTCTGTGTCTGTGTCTGTGTCTGTGTCTGTGTGTGTGTGTGTGTGTGTGTGTGTGTGTGTGTGTGTGTGTGTGTGTGTGTGTGTGTGTGTGTGTGTGTGTGTGTGTGTGTGTGTGTGTGTTTGTGTCTGTGTGTGTGTCTGTGTGTGTGTGTGTGTGTGTGTGTGTGTGTAGGCTACGCTGAGGCCCAGTTGAGACAGTACCAGAGACTGACAAAGCAGATCAAGCCTGATATGGACAACTATGAGAAACAGAGAGAAGAGTGGTAGGATATTCATTTTATTTTACTGGGTCTTACAATTGGAAGATTCAAATTCATTATGGTTTTGAGGATTCTTGAATCTGTGGAACCTGGAAAAGTCATGGAAACATTTAAAAAAAGTCATGAAAGCTTCTTAACTGACTGCACATTTTCTGCTTAAGGTCCCTTTGAATAAGAAGTGCTTATGTAATTTCAAACCCGGATGACTTTGTCTTCTGGATCATAAAGTTTGTTTTTATATTATAAAAATAAATGAGGCTAGATATCAATAAAATGGAAAATCAAACTACTATAACACTTAAAACAAGCATTGTCATTTTCAATGACCAATCGAACTACTATAACACGTAACACAAGCATTGCGGTTATTAACACTTGTTTTTACTCTTTTATATCTGCTTTTAGTGGTGAAGATTTCCACCCAACATCAAACAGTCTGATTCACGGCACTCACGTCCCTTCTAAAGATAGCATCGACCGTATGGTGGAGGACGTTGAGAAACAGTAAGATTTCCACTTGATTCTGAACTCTCCAGAAGCACCTGGTCAACAGGTTTTGACTTTTTGTGTTTGTCATTGTTTTATCTTTCACACCTCTGTCGTTCTCCATCAGAATATGAAATGTTTTCACCCGATAATTTTTTTTGGGGGTCTGTTCCTTGTGTGTGTTTCTCGGTCCAGATGTGTTTGCTGTTGCGTGCCTGTATTTTGAAGAGGATTTGTTTATGTGTGAGATGGCATTCTTCTGTTGTGCTTTTAGCTTCTGAGAGACATTAGATAGGGTTACGGCTGCCAAATCATGACGCACACACACACTTTGAAGATGTTTGAAGAAACGTCTGTGTATGCGTAGGGGGGATGTTTAGGAGTTTCAGAGGCTCTTTGATGGAGTTTGAAAACTGACATTGTTACAGTATTACACATCTACTGTAGCAAATGAATGACTAAAGAGAGAGAGGATAATTATTTATAATATATCCTCTGTGTTATCTGATTTAACAATTCAAATTTTAACATTACAAGAGAAAATGACAAGCTTGTTTCATTACTTTAAACAACCGTTTCTCTTATTCTTGATATCTTCAGGTAGACATGAGCGAGTTAATAATTACACAGTTTTAAAAGTTTGTGCAAAACTTGATAATGGTCAGCAGAACATGTTGTGTGTTTCAACAGAAGCAAGAAAATGTCTTTCATACAGTTAACATGCTCAATGTCACAGATCTGCCCACATCTGATTTAGATTACAGACCATAAAATGCAGAGTTCTGGATCTTTCTTCATTGTGGAAAACAGTGTGACAATTTCAAATAAATTTCTAGATTCAGTTCCTGATTTTTACTTTTATTATTTTGACATTAATAGGGTACATTATTTAAAATAATGCGCGCTCTTGTTGATATTTTTAGGGCAAATGATCCACATTATCAAAATCAT
This sequence comes from Triplophysa yarkandensis, assembly GCA_033220385.1. Lineage (NCBI taxonomy): Eukaryota > Metazoa > Chordata > Actinopteri > Cypriniformes > Nemacheilidae > Triplophysa > Triplophysa yarkandensis. The sequence goes on from CM065665.1 coordinate 6,844,360, forward strand.
TATCTAATGTCAAAAGCTTAAAATTGTGGATATATTCTTGTAATGTAATCTCTCTTAACGTGCTTTTGTGTTTGTGTTTAGAATTGAAAAGCGTGCAAAATACAGTCGTCGCCGAGCCTACAACGATGATTCCGACATTGATTACATTAACGAAAGGAACGCCAAGTTCAACAAGAAGGCCGAGCGCTTCTACGGCAAATACACAGCCGAGATCAAACAGAACCTTGAGAGAGGAACAGCCGTGTAACCATGCATACTGTTTTTATCTATATGTGAAATGATAAACGTCCCTATGTGGTTAAGCCAAAGCTATAGAGGAGTCTTTTTTTCTTAGCTCTGTTTAAAAGGGTTTTATTAGTGATAAATACTTTTACCTGCAGTAGACATTTTCTGTCAGTTTTTTTGCTTTTGTGTGTGTAAATTCATTCAGCTTCTGCATTAGCTGAGTTAAAATAAAACCTATTTCATATAAAACACAACTCATTGTAATTTGTGACTTCACTTGAGTAGTTTAATTAAAATGCTTTGGGCTATTGATGAATTTCCATGAAACAGTTCCGCACAAAAAAAACACTTTCAAGGAAAAAAGGTATTGAGTATTTATATAAAATGTTTGGCCAAGACAATGTAACTAAACAAGAAATGCTGAACGTGATAATTCAACTGTTCCATTTCTCTAGGCAGAATTATTGCTCTGGCCTTAAGAGAATGTGTTGCAAAAATTCTGTTCTTTTGTATCTTAATCATCTGCAGCCAGGTGTTGTTGCCCTCAAGCGTTGAGATATAAGAGACGTGATCTGAGCCGACTTCAAAGTACATCGTATATCTTTCTCGAGCGATGTCACTTATCTGCGCTTTTGAACAAGTCTCATAAAACAACAGCAGGCTCATATAGCTGATGAAACTGTCTGTATGTTTTTAACATTAATCACTGTTGTCATTTAATGGAATTATTTTAATGTGATCAAGTTAAGCAGGTAAAATATAGGACCTAATTTTTTTAGAAATTTGCTAAACTGCGGAATGTCATCCACATCAGTGCTGAATCTGTATGTGAGATACATGGCATGTTAAGAGTTATCCTGGAGGAGCATCTGGTGTGTTCTTCATTTCCTGCTTTTGTTCTCAATCGCACTGTGAGCTGTGTGTCATAAACCAGAAGAGATCATGCAAATCAAACTCTTTGATATCGACACAGCTCGAGTCCAGCTCTTGTGTGTCCGTTCTTCATATGGACAACACCAAGTCATTTTTACAAATAGACAGAAAAAGGCTTTCATTGAGAGCTCAATCTGAGAAGGAATGCCATTCAAGAGTTTTTTCCTTAAATACTCAAGTCACAATCCATAACTACTGTAGTCATGAATGAAATACGGCTCTGGGTGTTTTTACTAGTGAGTGTCTAAAGAGTGACAGACATCTGAAACAAACTCATCTAATGCCTGTTTACAATCACAGTGGCCTCAGAAATGATTGAAACATTATTTCAACCTGTAACTTGAAGGACAGTTTTCTGGAGGATGGAAAGGAAACCATCAGTTACTGTTTGGCTCTTTTGGACAGACATCAAGCCAAACATACAGGTTGTATTTTTATTCTCTACTTTCAACTGCAGAACAGTCCAAAAATTATTTATCAGATTTTTGGTAACCATTTAACACCAAACTCTCTTTCAGCAAAGAGTTATTTCTATATATATATATTTAAATTTTACTTGCTTTTAAAATTTTAGGGATCATGAATGTTTGGAGAAAATGGCAAGATTACCGTCATGTGTTGAGCTCAAACAGCCATCTGGCATCCGGCACATCACAGACATGAAATTAAACATCAAAAAGATTTTTGCCCGTGAGCAGTTACATGTGCCATTTTTCTCAAGCTGTAATGAAAAGACGTCTTGTGTGTGGCAAACAATGCCTTTCTTTATCTGACATGTTTTTTTTCACTCTGGATTTCGTTTCTGGTCTTCAGGATTCCTCTGTGGTTGTGCCAGGCTCTCGACACGCGGGCATGTGGTGTCTTCCATTGGCAAACAGCAGGAGCATGATGATGGGCTCTTGAAAATGTGTGTGAGTAGAGAAAGAGATGTACACTGATCTATTTGTGTGAGTGTGTCAGATCTTTATCCCAGGTGTGTAAATGGTAACTGCTGTGGCAAACCCTGGGGCAAGACAATGATGTATAGGATCAGTCAACACATTACTGAATTGAATAAACCTCTATTGCATTTTTTCATGACGTAGTTAAATTAAAGGTCTGGATTTGTCAGTAATGAACGTGTAACGTTTTACTTACCTTGAAGAAATGAGCCAGGGTCAGTTAACAGGGTATTTCAACCAACAGTCTAACATCATTCATTCACCTTCTTGTCATCTAGAACACAAAAGAAGATCTTTTTTTAAAAGTTGATAAAAGAAGCCCATTGACCCCTTTTGACTTCAAAGTGGATCTTGGTTACAGACATTTTTTTAAATATCTTCTTTTGTGTTTTCTGATTTATGGTGAGCTATCCCTTTAAGTTTTCCAGCATTAGTTGCATATTTAATTTCATACATTTATTTCTTTATCTTTTAAAGCAAATTAATGGTTACAGAAATTGTTTGTTAATTGTTAAGCAAATAAATTGTTACAGAAATACATTTACAAACTTAACTTTAGAAAAGAGTGTAATATATAAGTCCATGCATATATTAGTATGCTATAGTAAAGGTATATGGAATAGTAAATGTCATTTAGTAAGTATGCTGATATCAACGTACTTGTGTACTTGTTAGGGTACCAAAAGCGCTTGTGAACAAATTTGGCCCACCTTCTAGTTTATAAAAGTGTATTTTCCTATTTTAGGTTAAATTTAGTAAACTAATGTTGCACACTTCAATAAACTTTTATTTCTGAAGTGAAGACTGTATGTCCAGCTGTGCAAAGAGTTAAGAAACTATACAGAATTATCTTGACTTCAGACAGAAAGATTTATTGCTGATGTTAAACTCCTATTAAAATCATTTGATAATAAATCTTGCTACAGAATCGCAGGTATTCACAGTTTGTTTTCTTTCATTTGTATGTATATTAGCTAGACATCCATGGAACGTCATGTTGGAAACAGTCATGTGTCAGTAAATGTCTGAGCAATACCATCACCACAGAATGAACAAAAGAAAAGAATGATAATATCTCTACCTGTGCTACAAAAACAAGCTTCAACAGATTTGCGGTGGGTGGCACACACACATTCACATCACCACTGCCAGTTAGATTATAAAATATTTCTCATTCTTTTTCTACACGTGTCTCTATAAGGGTGGGGGAATCTAAGGAATCAGGAGTATGTATCATTAGTATCAGATAGATTTAAACAAACTTCTTACACTTACACTTTTTACAACTTATCAATATAAATTATATGTTAAGTTGTGTTTGTAGGGTTTTTTTTATGTGTTAAAGGGCTAGTTCATCTCAAAATAACATTTCTTTGCTTACTTTTTTGTTATAAAACTCACTATTCACTTTCATGGTTTGGAAAAAATTTAAAGTGTCAATGGGGACTAAGAATATTATCATCCACTTCCACACCCAACATTCAGTCCTAGCATTTTAATTTCATTTTGGAGTGAACTTTCTCTTTTATATTTGTTCTACATATTTATATTTTCTTAAAATGGCATTTTTCATTGTAAACGTGTATGAGTTTCCTTCAGCAGAACACAAAATATATTTTGAAGAATGTAACTGGTAATTGGTAATGTGAATGGGTGTCACTGCTATTAAATCATCAATATCTTTATTTTGTTCAGCTGAAGAAAATCAAACATGTTTGATTTGACACAATGACAAAATTGTAACAATAACAGAATTTTTACAGAACTGTTACATTTGTCAAATCAAATAGTTTTTTTATTATTTAGGCATAATCATATGCCAGGCATATGTTATAGGTATATTTCACCCTTCCTTTTTATTTGAACCATCATTCCATAAAAAACATCACATATTTCAAGAAATAATGGCACATGTTTCGGAGCACAGCAGACAACAGGCGTGTTGGCAGAAGCTTGAGTCTGAATAGATACTAAAAATTGCTCAAGCCAAAGCAACCTTCTTAGATAGCATCTTATGCTCAATACAACCATTGGATCATGTGTAGTGGTCTTATTACACAGCTGTATATCAGACTATATTTATTCATCAAAAATCACCAAACGTCCAAGACAAACACATGAACAAGAATGAGCTAGACGGCATTAGATGAGAGAGAAGATTCTTCAGTCTGAAGACAACATGTTGGCACAGCACAGTTCTTCATGCCAGATTCATTATTATCTGAATGTAATGTGTGTATTATAAGAAAACCAGCAGTCACTTTAGTTTTAATTATTAAAGCCTTTTGCAGTGTTCAATTTATTAATTTAGAAATGATAAACTGTTAACCTGGTTTTAATAACATGTTCATTTCAATATGTGATATTCAAAGGCTTGTCATTCTTGTTGACAAACATAATGCAACAGCGCCACCAAGCGTTCAGATCATTTCCAATCTGAAAAAAGAGTGTTTAATTCAGTTTTCCTGAATTTAGTTTTTACATGTGTGTGTTTAGGCAATATATTGTTGTTTTTGGGTTCTATGTGAATTTATAAAATTATATATTAAAAATATTGCTTTCATATGCATGTAGTAGCAAACTTCAAAATGGGAGAAACTGGTCAAAAACTGTTGACATGATTTGTATTTGAATAATTCAGTTACTTCAATTTTCGGCAATGTAACAGTAATACCTGTTTTTAGGTCCAAGTTGCAAAATTAGTGAGTTTATCATGTTCTTGTCAAAATATCTTCTATGAATTTAAATGCATTTGTGACAACTGCCTCTTCACAATAAAGAATCTATAAATAGTGAATACCATCTTTTGTTTAACATTTTAGGTATGCCTATTTTCATTTCCAATTAACAAGGAAACTATGATACATACCCACAAATAAAGAGCCCACACACAAGATTCTTTAAGTGTTCTTTATTAGAATATCCACTGTGCAGATCCAAAAACAACACAATATATATATACAACATTTCCCACCTGTATGCCATCCTCTTGCATTCTTCAAACATAACCCATTTTATATCTGAAAGAAAACATTTATGATGAATTCACAGTTTTTCCCCAACCCATTGATCCCTACACAAACTATGTACAAAATTTACAGTCTTTTAACACCACTACTCTTGTGGCTGTCAGCGTTTGCTTTTAGATGATTTGCCGATGGGGATCCACTGGCCATACGGCTTCCTGTCTGCCACACTGTCGGCTCTGGACGTTACCTTACTGTCGTTGTGTGTCGGACTGTTTGAAGGTTTGGCAAAGGTATTCTGTCAACACATTGAGATAAAATATACTTAAGTATTTCAGAAAATAAGATAATTGTTTAACTTACATTTATAAAAAAAAAACGTAAAAACACTTACATTGATGCTGAAAGTTATGGGCTTTGTTCTGGGTGATTCGTTAGAAGTCCCTTCACCACTATCATCATGATCATTGTTTGCCTGAAAACAGAGACAAGGAGAAAAAAATATATTGATAACACTGTCCATTTAATGTAAACATCAAAAAATATAACATTACTTTCCGTTGTAAGTGAAACTGTCCTCAGCTTGTTATAGAGATGATTACTTAAGTGTTTTTTATTGCTTATTCTGATCTTCTAGAGAAACTCTAAAAACATCTGCCATGAGACTAATAACATAATCAGAAAAGTTCTCTTTACTCTGCATTCAGTTCAGATTTTTTCTTTAAACCTAACTGTGTAAAATCACACAAAGCAAAGTTGTGTTTGATGTTAAAATCACATGCCATACAAGAGAAAAACTTTTAATCCTATCAGACCTCTCATTCCGTTTTTTTAAAACCATGTGTTTAATGTGCCAAAGGGATGAGATATTTTCTGCCTGTCAGGACATTGAAAAACGAAAAGAAAGCAAAGCAAAATTAGGATAGTTTTTCCAAACCCCATCCATCATGAGTGGAGTAACCTCTCTCTGGTCTTCACAAACACTGAACAGAGGAAAACTGGTAAATGACAATACAAACCAGTTTAACCATCAGTAAACATATTTTGCCAGTTGTACAGTTGTGTAGAAGTGAAATGATCATCTCAATGTGAGGTGGATTAGCAATATGCCTTTACAAGGATGTTTTATCAGTTTTTCAATACAATTCTACCACCAACATTATACGCATTTACTTAACCTTTGCAGGTGTGCATTTAAGACTTAAAGTTGATGTCTTTCAAGTCATGTGACCCCTCTTTCCCTCATTGTCCAAAGAGTGAAGGAGTTCAGCTCTACAGGAACAGAAACGATACAAACAAAAGAAATGAAGCTAATGTCGCGCCTCATTAATGCGAGAGGATTAATAACTACGTTCTTGCATACTCGCACGCACGCACGCACACACACACACACACAAACACGCGCACTTCATCTCTCATCACACAGTAGTACATACTCTGCACTGTTACCCATTCCGGATATGAGCTGTTCATCATTCCATTAATTCCATCAGGCAAAATCATTCATGTCTAAGGAAAGGGCAAATTGGAGGGCATTCATATTCAAGTTGCGATTTTTTTGAGTTAGACAACTCCCAAGATCACAAATATATCCACAGAAAATTCACACATAATACATTGGTGAGAACTCTATTATACAAATTTACTGCAAGGCAGTGTGAAATCAAGATGTTCATGCATATATTAATAAACTCTAACATAGAAATTTAAACTTAGGCTAGTGTGTGTGTAGCGCTCACCTGTGCTGGGTCATCTCTGAGCCTTCCATCTCGAACTGATGAAGATCTCTTCTCCTCTTCTTCCAACTCTTTCAGGCTTGCTGGCAGCTCTAGGTTTTGCACTCCCAGGATCCTAGCAGCATTTGCTTTGGCAATGTCCAACAAATACTTTTTCTCTGTGAAAAATGTCATAATGTCAGACTAAGGTCAAAATACACAAACAGGAAATTCACATCGAAGTGTAACTCTTAAGTCTTACCTGCTTGACTGAGACGGATGGCATTACGATCCTGGCTGCGTGACCGGCTCCTGTAAGACCTGTACCTGTCTGGTGAAGGGGAAAACCGGCATCGATTTCGCCCCATGAACCTGCCACCCCTCCAGTGCACAGGAGAGCGGGATGAGCGTCGAGAGTAACCATAGGGACTCCGAGAGCGACTGCGGGAGCTGGATCGGCTCTGACGGCTGTAGCGCCTGTGGCGAGACGAGCGCTCCGGGGATGGGCTGTAGGAGCGAGAGTGCGCACGATAACGGCGCGGTGGAGAGTAATGTCTGTGGTGGCACCGTGAGCGGCTGGAAACCCGGTGGCAGCGTGGCCGAGAGCGGGAACGAGAGCGTGAAGAGGACGAGGAGGATGAGCGTGATCTACGGCGGCCGCGGGATGACCTACGTGACCTGCCAGAGGAGTGACTCCCTCTGCTGCTGGAGTCGGAGCTGTCACTACTACTGCTGCTGCTACTGCTGGAGCACGAGGAGCTCCGAGCAGATGGAGCTTTCTGATCAAAGATGAGTTTCACACTGGGGTTGCCCTCGTCCTTCATGATCAAACCTCTATGAACAGACATCAAATCAACAATATGAACATCAAATAAATACTTATTCAAAATAAGTGATATTGAAATCATGATCTTGGCTACAATGTAATAATTATGTTTTGTAGTGCACTGTTTACAATTCATAGTTTAATTGAAAACATGTGAGTGTTCAAAACCAAAGGTGAGATTACTTTTAATCAATGGATCCATTCATTTTACGACTCTAACATGAACAAAGAAGATGCCATCCTTTAGTAACTTAATATTAACATATTCCAATATTTTCCATATAAAAAAAGAATATATAAATAAAAAACTCATAGAAAATCATAAAATCTTAAATCATTAAAGTCCTAATTATATTTACTAACCATTTTAATGTGTTTAATTTCACATAAAATCTATAAAAGTAGCATTTTTGAGGATTTTTTGTGGAAATAAAATAAAGCAAAAGCGTGAGAATGTGCTGGAACACAATGTGGGTTAGATGACGTCATTTACACCCCCCCCCCCCCCGTCAAACACAAGCGTCTCGAACATTCGTTATACAGAAATAAATAATAAATCTTAATAATCAAAAATGTGAGAATTTATAAATTCTGCTCAGAGGATGCGTCTGAACATTTGTCAGTTTACATTATCTCAATGTAACATTAACGTTAATTTCAGTCATCATTTTAAGATCAATATATCTCTTTACTCATCATAAAAATGCTCTAAAAGTCGCATTAAAACGTTTAATTAAAATACATAATAATGCATAACTATTAACGTTGCTTACCGTTTCTGACTCGATCTGAGGTTATCGAATATGTGAAGAAACCAGTCGACAATGCTCAAAGAAAACAAATATAACCTCACAAATAGCTTATCAAAATAACGCTATTGAATGAAAATAATGTTTATTTGATTAAAAAAATGTGAGTTTAGTACGATATTACGCTCTTTATATAGCTGTGTGTATAAATGTGTGTTCTCTCGGACGCTGAATCCTTTTGTGTCTCTGCGCAGCCGCACAACCGTTAAATCAAACACAGCTGACGTCATCAAACCTTCTGGAACATTCTTCAACAGTTCCCTTTAATTTTTTTAAATTATTTAATGAATATTTTAATATAAAGTTCGCGTCTTGAGACTTTTAAAGCCTCTATAATATTAATAAAATACAACGTAACTTAAAAAAACGATCTTGATTCTATTGTTTAACATTACACAACAACAAGAGTCGTCCCCATCCCCCACCCAGCTTATGTAATACCCATTAATCGTGTAATTTGTTTTGCGGTATTCATATTCGCACCCACATTAAACACAATAAATGCATCTAAACGTGTTTAAAACTGTCATGAACTTTGCTGTTTAAAAGGGAATGATTGTGAGTTGATAAGCGCAAGTCTCGCGAGACGATCTGTGGTTATCGCGAGACTTCAGCGAGGTCACAGTACACAGCCCTTGACACAAGTATTTGAATGAGCTGCATGATCTTGCAGTTTTAAGATAAAGGAAGAGCATCAAATGCTGGAGGATTACACAGAAAACAGATCCTAATCTGTGCAATAATGGCTGTTGAGAACTTGCTCCCAGCTAACTTTGGCTATGCTATTTTTGTGTATTTCTATAGTTTTGTTATGTTGATGTACCTTGGGTTGAAAGTTGGAGGAGCAAGAAAGAAGTTTGGAGTAAAGGTATGTGATTTACTTTACATACAGTGCTTGATGTGACATTTTGAATTTGACAATCTGTTTGTGTGTAGTATCCCACCATGTACAGTGATAAGGATCAGATATTCAACTGTATCCAAAGAGCCCATCAGAACACACTTGAAGTGTATCCACAGTGGCTGGTGTTCCAGACCATTGCTGCACTGGAGTATCCTGTGAGTATACTTATATTAACATGTTACTATAGTTCATTTAAGCATAAGAACATACAGGGGTAGTAAAAAGTGTAGGCAACCCTTGTAGAATCTGTGAAAATGTGAATAACTTTAACAAAGTGAGAGAGATCATACCAATATAATTAATATTTTTTATTAAGTATTGTCCTGGGTGACATGTTTTACATCAAGTATGTTTTACATTTACTCATCAAAAGACAAATATAAAAAAATATTGCTGGAGTTATTAAAATATCCATGTGCAAAATATTGACACCCTTGGTTCTTACTGCGTGTGGTTCCCTGGATGATCTTTGAATGATTTGTATGCTGTGATGGTTGATCATCAGTGCCTTGTGTGTTCTGAAACGTTAAACTGAGCTTTTATTCTTCAGATAAGTCCTCCAGGTCCTGCAGATTCTTCAGTTTTCCACATACTTGAACCATCTGCAGAAGTGACCGTATGCTTGTGTGTTGTTTGTTTTCACATTACGTAAAAGGAAGGGACTCACTATTATAAAAGGTTAAGACGTACACAGATGCTCCAGAAAGACACATTATTCATTTAGAGTCTGGGCGGACTTCTGAGCAGGATGAAGGTGCTCAAAAACTTTGTAGGTAATCAGTTGGTACTGCCTTATCGAAGCGACAGAAGACATGTTTCTCGAAAGACACAGTAAATACAATTTACAAAGATATTCGAATGCAACAAGTCCCCCCGCAACGTGTTCCCTTCTGGAGCATCTGTGAATGTTAAAACATTTTAAAATAGTTGTGTTTCAGTCCCTTCATTTTCCTCAATGTGAAAACAAACATGTCAACACATGGTCGCTTCTGGAAATGGTTTAGATATGCCAGACGCTGGAAAACTGAAGAATCTTCAGAACCTGGAGGTGTTTTCTGAAGAACAGAAGCTCAGTTTAACTGTTCAGAACAAACAAGGCACTCATGAGAAGCCATCACATCACATAAACATTAAGAGATCATCCAGGTAACCACACACTGTATTATAAGTCAATGGTGTCAAACTTTGCACAGTGCCCCTTTCATCATTTCAGCCATACTTTTTTCATGTATATATGTAAAACATACTTTATGTAAAATATGTCACTCAGGATTGTACTTAATAAAAACAACATGCTTTGGTATGGTTACTTTTATTTTGTTGAAATAATAGACATTATTCACATCCCTAAACTTTTGCATTCCACTTTAGAGTATTTGTGTTTACATGAAGGGGCGATCAGTGAAGAATGCACAATTGACAGCGTGATACGATCTGTTTACATATCTAATTTAAGCATACAACATGCTGGCGGTTTGTGGTTTTGTGATTAAATAATTTGAATTAAGGAAAATCATATTTGTTGTATATGAACTTCCTGTAAAGATCTAGTTTTGCAGTCCTCTGAAAAATATGTCCTGTCCACAATATTTATTCTTATTCACCCTTTGTCCCATTTCACATCTGTATAACTTGCACTTTAATCTCCCATATCAGGTTGTTGCCTCTGTGTTAGGGGCCATCTGGGTGACAAGCAGGTTTTCGTATGCCTGGGGTTACTACACCGGCGGTAAGTACTTTTGCACAAATGAAAGCCTTTAAAATGCAAATTTACCTTAAAAAAATTTCATAATTCCTTCACCCTCTTTTCATTTCAAACCTGTATGATTGTTATAAAATAACAGTGAAATGGTGCCGCTGTTGTTTAGTAGTCAATATTGTTTTTTCTTTAAACAAAAAAATCTGCAGACGATAGATATAAGTTTTTAATAACAAGTCAATGACACAACTTATATTGAACAAACCAAATTCATAGTTAGATAGCTTAAGGCACATGTATGAACAAACCATTAATTTACGTACTACAGAAACAGTTTATCTATATATTTTATGAAAGTATATCTATGTTTTTGTGTTTGTATTCTGGTGTTTGTTGCTGAGTCTCATCTTCATTGTTTTCTTGTTTTATTCAGACCCTGCCAAGAGGATGCATGGTGCATACGGATACATCGGACTGTTTGGAGTCCTTATTCTCTCCATATCTGTGGCACTCAAGCTGCTTGGAGTCATGTGAAGGGTCTTATCATTAAGAAATACCATATATAACCAAACCATGACTTGTAGTCCAGATTGAAATGTTTCATAATCATTAGACTTTTCTATCTTTTCTAAATTGTATTCTTTGTTGTCCAGTAATTCTACATTTGTTGTCCAGTAATTTTTCATATTGCTGAATATGTAATCGTCTTTTTTACTGATTGGCTTTTTGTAGAATATTCTATAAGGTTTTTATGTCATTCCATGTGAACACATACACATCAATAAAATGTGACATTTAAATACACCTTAAATGTCTGTGTCACAATTATTTACTCTAACATATCCACTACAGTATTTAAAATTGTCATGTTTTACTCAATTTTTATGTTAAATCTGAATGCATTTCTTTATCTAAACACAAAGTATCCATATCTGGATGAATGCTTAAAACATAAGCAATTCTTGGACCCTAACCATAGTACGAAACATAAGTCACCTAAAATAAAGTGCTATCCTCTGTTTCCAACATTCTTCAAAATATCTAACTTTGTGTTCAACAGAGTAAAAATAATAAGTATTTTTTTCTAGAGTGGTCCACAGGTTTAAGAACTTTTAAGCATAATTTCAGATATTGTCCCCTCAACAGAGGCACAAAACATGTGAATGCACTGCATTAGATCACACAACAGAGGATGGGCTTAAGTGTGAACTGCGCATGCGCGACTCAGAGCCACTGTTTAGACGGAAGACTGCGGACTGTATGTGCATTTAACAACGAACCAGGATAAAAACTCAAGAAAAGTGCAGGTGAGACATCTGAGTCATAACAAACATTCATCAAGTATTCACACAATCCAAGGTCTTTGTTCAAACGCTTGCTTTAAAATAGGAGTGATGAGGCAGATATCTATTAGAAACGCAACCGACCGGACATGACAGATGAAGTGTTTACATTCGACGCATTCGAATGAAATTAAGGGGAATTGTAGATTTGAGCCCTTATGTTAAATACCGCAAGTGTTCATCTTTATACATTCGTCGTAAACATGACAGACGAGAATCCTTTGTGTTCTGTGTTTGTTTCGAGCAGTTCATGTGCGCACTGAATGTGCGCAGTAAGCTGCGTCGTGAATGCGCAGACAGGTAGTCATGGGTGCTTCCATGCTTTAAAATAGATACATTAATGTATGACTGTGATTGCTATCACAGTGCTTGTCTTATTACTGACACATTGTGACATCCCATATACTAAATGACCTATTACAATGAATGTGAAAGCCTCAGATTGAGCTCTGACCTGTTATCCTGTTTGGTTTAGGTGGGATCAGAAGGATGTCAGGCTTTCTGGATGGGATCAGATGTGGAGATTGTGATTGTAATGTGGACTGGGGGGAGAAGAGAAACACAATTGCCTCCATTGCGGCTGGAGTTCTGGTATGTTCATCATTTTGTGTAATATTGTGTTTTATGTTTACTAGGAAAACCAACCTTCCCTAGTTTGTGATTCTGCATGGTAGGCAAATACTTATGAAGTCCGATCGAAACTGGAGACCAACAATCAGGATTAAAATCAAGTGAACGTCTGTAACTGATGTTTTTTTTGCACGTGTAGTTCTTTACAGGCTGGTGGATCATCATTGACGCAGCGATAATGTATCCTAAAGAGGAACAGTTTCATCATGCATACCACACGTGTGGCGTCATAGCAACAATAGCCTTTCTCATGTGAGTTATACCTGTTTTGATTCTCTTTGTGTCCTCAAAGGATGTCTTTATGAAGTTTATCCTTGATGTGAGTCCAAGGTTTTTCACCCTGTTGTACAGCAACAATAAGTCGATGTGTTATGGCTACTTTCACAATCGTGACTTTGTTAAACGTTCCGTGTCGATTGCAGGATCAATGCTGTGTCAAACGGTCAGGTGAGAGGGGACAGCTACAGCGAGGGCTGTTTGGGACAAACAGGTAAGTGTTTTTAACACATTGTGTTCGTGATCAAGTTAGTAAAGTCTTCACCTCATTGAATTTCAAAGTATATATACATTTATTATACTTTGGAGATTCAAAAGAAGGACTTCTCTGCAAATGTTTTTTTACTGGATTGTAGGTTAGCTAAAGTGAGTGTTTTGTTGAGTTGATCGTTCTTTTGAATCTCTCTTTTGAATCGCCATTAAGCAAATATAATGCATTTGTTGGGGATATGGATAAAATGTAATGTTGTCATGTTGTCATCTGTTTGAAGGTGCCAGAGTTTGGCTCTTTATTGGGTTTATGTTGGCGTTCGGGTCTCTCATCGCCTCCATGTGGATTCTGTTTGGGGGTTTTGTTGTGACTGGTAAGCTTCCTTGTAACCAAATTCCCAATGGATTTGAGAAACATGTGTCATGTATTTCGGAAACAATTTGTCTTGCACTTTATGTTCACCAATAATGTTCTATTATTTTGTTATAAACAGATCAAAAGGATCTTTCAGTGTATCCTGGTATTGCTGTTTTCTTCCAGAATGCATTCATCTTTTTTGGGTAAGAATAAAAGCCTGCATCTCAAAATCTGTGAGTACACTCACATGTATAATTTAAACACTGATTTGGGGTTGAACTTGTCTCTCATGCAGTGGTCTGGTGTTTAAGTTTGGCCGAACTGAAGATCTCTGGCAGTGATGATACCTCATCAAATCCCAAAGCCCATCAACACAAAATTCCTCTGTTCTTATACTTATTGCTGCTTATTTGCTTACTCTCCCTCTTTTTCTCATTTTCTGAAATAAGTTCCTTTTTTCTTTGTATAATTTCCTGTGTGGCCAAATCGAGCCCACATTGCAAGAGAAATGCATCAAAGCCATGCTGTCCAGAAACTATGAACTCACCTAAGCTTTAGAGTTAAGAATATAAAAATCAAATTCTGTAACAAATGAAAATATGCTTAACAGAGCTGACTATATGAGTTTTACTCTTACATTATCTATTATCAAAATACTCTGTGACTTTCAGGTTTTACACCGCACAAAGACAGCAAAATCTGTAGTAACAAAAATATGTGTCCAACTTCACTGTTTAAGATGTTATTTGCATGTTAATCTGTCTTTTATTAATATACCAAATTTGTATAATATAAATGCTGAACATTATACGTGCGGATTGAAAACACTCATATATAACTGCATTTTTATAAGTTTCATTTAAAAACATATTTTAGTTTTTTATACCAGTTTCCCGCAATCAATAAATATTCAAGACTTTTCCAATCATTCATGATTAATAAAAAGTTATTTTATAGACATTGCTCTCACGAATACCTTACTATGACCGATAAATGACTTCCTAACTAGGAAACATTACATTTTCTCTATATTTTCCCAGAGGTTTCCTTGACCCTGCTTATATTAACCCTGTTTGTGTTGTGGATCTTAAGTTCATGTGTGTTGGGTTGGGCATGTGGGAGCTGTATAAAAATGTAAAAGTTTTAGGAAAGCACAATTTCTTATTATTTCAGTGGTTATGGGAGAATAATATATGTTAGTTAGAGAAAAAAACTCAGCTTTTAACACTAACAATCTTTTTCTAAGCACTACAAGAGTGTTTTTTTATGTATCTCTTTCTGAAAAAAGAAAATTGCTCAACTTTATTCAGCTGTGGGTTCAAACAAATAAAAAGAATGTAAATATTTATAAAGCTTGTGAGGTTTTTATAAACTTATTCTAAACTCATACACAAATTAACAACATCAATTTCATTTCCATGTTCCATGTAGTTAGATTTATTTTCTGTTGTGGTTGGTTGTGACTTGGATCAGATTTCCATTGTGTGGCATAAAAAGCTCCAGTAATTCAATTTAGCATGAACTTTCTGTGGCTTTGACATTTCCCCTGCCGTTTACACAAGAAATTGGGTTCAATAGCTATAAAATGTTTATTAAGGTAACAAATCATTTCTCCCTCTTTCACAAACAAATGAAGACATCTTGTGTACATAATTTTTCAGTGCCTCTCAGTCAATGAGTTCCTTTCTTCATTTCTCCACTACCAAATTCGGAAACTAGAGAAGAAAATATGTTTGCATATATAAATTCAAGGTCAATAATTTTATGTTTAATGCTAATAAAGAGTACAATCACCTCCCAGAATGCCTGGTCATCAAAGCACTTCTTGTCCGGTTGTGTTCTCCAGAAGCTCCATTTTAAAATTAGTCCTGCAGATCATCAGTAGATTATATTCATAGTATAGAAGGGCAGAAAATGGGTCAAACATGATTTTACATTTTATAGTAATCTGTTCTCAACTCACTATGTAATGGGATTTTTAATTTTGATATATAATTTGACATTTAATTCTTCTTAGCATATCTCTGGTAGAGTAGTTTGTGTGTTAATTAGTGGAGTTGTACCTGTGACCATTCCCAAAACCAGACTCATGCACAGTGTTATGAAGAGAACACAGATGTGATGCACAGCAAACTTCAAAGCTCTGAGAACAATGGACACATAGTCAGCATCATTACAAAAAATGGCAATATTTTCACTTATATGCCATTAAATTAGATTTTTAGACACGTTTTTATATTCATTTGATGAATTATGTTATATAAAGTTTTACACTGTGTTTTCAGTATTGGCCACCCGGAGAAATAAATGAGCGAACCATCCGAGAATTCCAGGTATGGCATGAACGTTGAGGATACCACAGGTGTCATGACACTCAAAAGCAAGCATGTGATCCTGTGAAAAGATCACAAAAAAATCCAGAGTATCTAACTGAATTAACTGTTGAACACAAAAGAAGATATTTTCTGAAATATCCCACTGTGTTTATTCATAAAATAATGGGAGTAAATGTTCTTAAGTTACAAATGTTCTTTAAAACATGTTGTCTCCTGCAGAGTAAAATTGCTTTTGTGGTTGATTGTTAAAATGCATTGTTTTATTCTTGTGGCCTTACCTTCATGTACCGGAATCCCAGTGATGATAAAAGCGCAGCACATAGGCCAATTGTCATGGCAATCCATGGACTTTGGATTGCTAACATGGCAACTCCAACGGCAACACCACCAGAGAGGATAGAGCCCTGGACATGCACCTGGTTAAATGATGTGAAGTATATGTTTAAATCATGTCATTTCCATCAGCGGTGCCTGTCAGGTCATTGCAATTTATTTCAGCATCGCTTACCATTTCAACAAACACTCACCATGTTCATTTTTCCTTTTGAGCTAGTGAGCATGGAGACAGACATGGCTACGACAACACTGACAGCCAGAGACAGATATGTCCCATATATCACACTGAGCTTCAATCCTCTTTCCCACTTCTGATACACAACTGCTGAATTGAAACTGGGCCAAAACATCCACAAGAAAAGTGTACCTGTGCATAGAGACACAGAGAAAGAGAGAGAGAGAGAGTAGTTGTATTTTGACATGATTATTTCAGCCAGTTTTCAAGTTGATGTCCTCTTGTTTTCCTTTGTGAAGGTTGACACTCACCTAACATAGCGAATAATCCAGTCCTGCGGTCCGTTTTCTCTTTCTCGTGTTTTGGATTGCTTTGGTCTCTGTACAAAACCCATGATGTAATCACACCAAAAAAGCCTCCAAAGACATGCAACAGCATGATGCTGTACAACAGATCTGCCTAACACAGGAACAAATGTGGATTTAGGCAGGGTGAAAAACTTTCTCTACATTTTATAATGTCTACCGTCAAATTTACTTGGTGCTGAAATTTGACCAGCATTTATCATATAAAAGAGGATTTGTCCTTGTTGCTGAACTACAGTTCTTTTAAAATCTTGTTGGGCCGGCAGTATAAATATATAATCCTTCCAATATTATATAAATAAAATATAAATAAGCATGTTTCATACGCAATCCCAGTGATCATTTCTATCTGAGAAGGTTATACTTGTCCTACATGGAGCAGAGTTCGCAAGATCCACTGGTTGACCACAAATCCTGTGACCTCCACAAGGACCATAAGCAAAAGCTGGACAGGATTTGTTTTTCCATGGACTGCTCCCACCGCAATCAAAGCCGAAGCTGCACAGAGTTCTGCCTCGATCACACTATAAATACAGAGCACAAATAACATTTCATGTGATGTTTCAGATGTCCATTCGAACATTGTTAATACACTCTGGTTAGAAATGACTGCTTGTTTATTTGTAATGTTTTTACCTCTTCATATTGATGTAGATCTCTCTGTTGTGGTGCCGTTGTGGCAGCAGAAAGCCGTTCATTAGGAGGGCCCATTGCACGGCCACTGCAGCCATGAGTATATTGAACCCTGATCCACTAAAACCATATCGTACAAGAAACGTGGCCAAGAATCCAAAGCCCATGAATATCATCACATGAATGTCTTGGAATTCTGTCAAGAGGATTGTGTTTCCAATATTGGCAATGTGTCACTTTCAAGCATGGTTAATAGTGGTTATAAAAACTTATAAGCAATGTCTTGTGAGATATTTTAATACTGGTCAGTATACTGCTGCCAGTAGATGCCCCTTATCTACCAAAACCAGTGATGTCAAGAATCCCACCCCAAGAGCAACCCGACACCAACACAAACATTATAAATTCAATTGATATTTGACATTTTGAATCCCAAATGAGTTTGACAATTTAATGTTGTAGTAATCTGACACACAATGCATACTGAAATCCATGAGGATGTATAACACACCAGCAGTGATGTAAAGCAGACACACTGACCTGCATATAAGTGGATGAAACTCTTTTTGTCAAACTCTCTGTGAACCTGTTCCTGTTGCTCTATTTTCACAAAAAAGACAAACAGTAAGAGAAAGATGGTTTCCAGAAGAAGGGTCACAAACGGAAGTCTTGAACGAAGACTGGGGGAGTATTGAGGAGCCATTGTTACTGTGACAAACTCTGAATGTCTGTAATCTTCCCCAGCCAGAGATGAGTCTGCACACAGCTGAGAAAATTCTCACGTCATATCAAATGGGCATGAAGGTGTTGTGTAAAGAAAGACATTTGTGTGTTACAAAACTTAACAATACAACTTCTGGCTAATTGCATGTTATTATATGATTATTGATGTATTATTATGTTGTGTAAAATTAATTCAAGCATGTTGTATTCATTTTACAGTATGGATTTGTGTGTGTGTGATCTGCTTCAATCACAAATATTATTTTATTGTTTATTTATTTTTTATTCAAAATTTTGCATTTCTAAATAAATAAAATTAAATACATATTTTTCAAATTAGTTTTATTTCCGAAGGTTGTCAACCATTCAATAGAATTATTTATCTAATATATTTATATATTGAATATTTATTTTTAAACAACAGTTTTATTGGAAAATTATTTACTACCCCTTAATTAAAAAAGTTGATTATCCAACCAACAGAACAATAGTTTATCTTCAAGGCAAATCCCTAAAAATTAAAATGAATAAAACAGAACGACGCTTCAATAAGCGTCAGATCTCAGCGTACGTCAAAACGTAAGATTAAGTCCCGCCCAGCTTGATCCTATTGGCGGGTCAGCACTACCTGATTTGTCCACAAAATCAGCGATTGGTCAGGCCGGAAAACCAGCAACCCGCCCCGTTTCCCTTTCTTTGGTACCGCGACAAAACAAACCGCATCCTATTGGCTACTTGCCCTGTCATTTAAAATGACAGCCGACACGCCGGATTCTGATTGGCTCATCCGCCTGTCTGTCACACCTGTCTGGGTCAACCGCGTCACGTATGTGTGCGTCTGCGCCGAGAGCAGGAGGAGGGTCTTCCACTCAGTCTTTTTATTTATTTCTTTGTTACCAACGGAACAAACATCTGCAGCGGTACATTCTCCACAGGGACCGCCAATGTTTCCCGTCCGAGTAACACAGAACCCTGGACCATACTGTTGAAGGTAAAACAAAGCCCGATTTAAGGGGGCGAGAATGAAGCGGCGCAATGCGGACTGCAGCAAGCTCCGACGGCCCTTAAAACGGAACCGAATCACCGAGGGGATCTACGGCAGGTACGTCCCAGACCCCCGTTATAATCCCCCCAGAACACAACGCCTCGGTATCGATGTAATGATGGTCTGGAGGCTGTAAATCATCGGGTTAAGCCGAGCTAACGCTTAACAAAGCTGTGAGAGCGACACGCTCGAGCCGTTAACACGAATAAACCGCCGTAGGCCTCGCGTCGGGCTAACGGACAGCGGTGCGATTTTAAAATTAAGAAGCCCGCGAAAGTTGAGGCCAACGGAAGCAGCTGTCAATCATTCGTGACAGCAGCGCTGACGTGAGTTAATGATGATCAGACACAGACATGACGTCACGATTGATCGAGATCTCACAACACTGGGAGGGAAACAAGCGTGACTTTTATTTGCAAATCGTGTATGTAAAGTGAACAGATAACGCGTGGGCTTTATTCAAATGTTAGTGCTGGACACTGAATAACTGTGCTGTTTTGTTTCACATGTGTGATATAACACATTTAAAATAAAGTTAATTTGTATGTCATAATGATCTGTCCTATAGCAGAGTTGGCTTGAGTTCACAGGAGGATATAACCTTTAAATAACTATTCTTTATCGTTTAGTGCATTCGTGTTATTAATGCATGTTATTGTTTTTATTTTTTATGAATCTGACAGTTTCCCACTTTAAAAAGTTAAAAACATCTTAAACGTTAATTAACGATTCTTTATCATTTAGTGCATTCATGTTATTAATGCATGTTATTGTTTTTATTTTTTAATGAATCTGACAGTTTTCCACTTTAAAAAGTTAAAAGTAATAATATTTAAGCAACATCTTAAACCTTAATTAACTATTCTTTATCATTTAGTGCATTCATGTTATTAATGCATGTAATTATCTATGTTTTTTGTTTTTATTTAATCTGATAGTTTTCCACTTTAAAAAGTTACAAATAAAAATATGTAAGCAAAAGATCAAAAAGTAAAGTACCAGACTTGAGCTTGTACATATCTCTTGCAAATGCCTGTTTAGTTTACTAAATGTTGCCCTGTCAGATGTTCTTCAAGCAATTTTGCCAAGATCAATTCCAGTGATTTACATTTACAATTATTCATTTGTATATTCTACCCAAAGCAACGTAAACTTTTTTATCCAGCACACAGGGGTCAAATGTCTTGCTCAAGGACACTTCAGTCATTGTCTGCTGGTACTGGGATTCAAACCAACAACCTTGGGCTCACAAGTCCAACCCACTAACGATAAGACCACGACTGACCCCAGTTGTGGGGTATAAAGTGATGGCACTTATAATACTTATTTTATATAATGCAATGTAAGTCGCTATGGATTAAAGGGAATGCCAAATGCATAAGTGTAAATGTATCTACTGGTACAGTTGCGGCTCAATGTTAAGACAGAAAAAATTGGATTTGGTCGCTGTCATCTTGTAAAACAGGTAACATGCATAGGTTTAAGTGGATATGCTGTTTTATTTTATTACTCTTTGTTCCATATTCCATGTTTCGGATCATCTTGTAGTTCCTGTTATTGAGGGGTGTTGTGTGTGCGTGTTTGTGTGTATGTGTGTATTGATATGTTGTATCATTGTGCTGTTGTGTGAGGTTCTATGCCACAAATTGGTGTATTATTCACAGTCACACTGTTTATTTATCGTTTTGCTCTTGTGTTAAGTTAAAACCCTCTATTTTTTTTCTGTACAATTCAAAAGAAGAAAGATGTTATTTGAACCTTTTATGACATTTCTCAAAAAATCTTGTTTTCATTGTGCAAAGTGTTCCACATCCTTTGGGGATTGGGGATAATAAATGCTACAACTTGAATCTTGAAAGTATTTCCCTTTTTAAAGCTAATGGCCAGAGAAAAAGCACTTTGTAATCATTGCAATAATGCCTAATTTCATATCAGCGTCCAGTATATTTACATTTATTAATTTGCCTGGTGGTTTTATCCAAAGCGACTTACAAGTATTACGTAGTGGACAATTACTGCCACAGAACAAACAGGACTAAGGTGTCTTGCTCAAGGACACTACAGTCATTCTCTCGCGACACTGGGTTTCGAACCTGCAACCTTCTGCTTACAAGTCCAAATCTCTAACCACCAGACCACGACTGACCCCATCTCTGTTTAAGGCTCCATCTTTTAAGGCTGATGGTGTTGCATCAACCTCTTAGAGATTACGCTGTTGCTTTGCTCATGCAGAGTAAATGTCTGAAAATGTTGTGCCACTAAAGACAGGTTGTCAGACTTCACCCGTTCTCAGGCCGTTCTGCTGTCAGCATGCGTTGTTCTGCTTGACATTTGGCATATTTGGCTCTTTAAATTAGTGGCTCTAGAATTCAGTTCCTATCACCACGTTTCTACATTTCAAATGTTGACATAATGTTGCATATGATTTCAAGTCTGCATCTTGGAAATGTGTAAATTGGTAAAGTTTTACTCTCAAACCTTTATTTAAGGTTCGTTTAGCATTCTCCAAGAATATTTTAAAGAACAAATGTTGACCGTACTATCTTCACACTGTAATAATTAAACATGTTAGATCTTGGCTTCCCAAATTCTATATCTAAAGGTCCAATTCTGAATTCGCATGAATGTCAGAGATCCGAAACTAGTGTTGTCACAGAACCTACATTTCAGTAGTCAGTACCAAAACCAGTTAAATTCCATGGTTCTTTCTCGGTATCAAATGATAGTTGAATAGCACGTGATTTTGCTCGTAAAGGCTCTTTATTGATATAAATGTATGAAAGGTAAATGTTGCGGAAAGTATTGTTTCCTTACTGGACTGATTCATGCTGGAATGCTTCCTCCTCTTACAGTCTGCACCTGTAATAAACAAAAATAATGTTAACATACAATTAACTTCAGTAAGGTAATTGATTGAACATACATGGATATGTAACATTAAACAAACTTGAGCTCTTATACTACATTTACAAAAGATTACGTACATGAAATTTACTGTATGTTAAAATAATAAAAGGGAAGGAGTTATTCAGCGTGATAGATTGACTTACCACTTGAACTCGTTCTGTAGTTCTGGGTGTTTCCTCCTTCCATCATTAAGCACTGTTTGTTTGTTTTCATGATTTTTTTCTTTATTCTAAAGTTTTTTTGCACGCATATCTTGTTAATTTGGAGACCAACAACTCCGCTCATCATGTCTTATTTCGTCTATGAAAAGTTTGCATCTGACTTTCTGTCTGGCTGCCTTGCGTCTGTCAAAAAGCACATCAGCTCCCAGTTGATACCATACGTTAGTGCTCCTGGGTCGTATAAAAATAAAAAGCGCCACATCAAATCAATCTATCGGCAATGTTTGAGATGCCAAAAATGTGAACTAAAATATTGTGGCTGTAAAATTGTGCGTTATTGTGCCTTAGTGAATATGAAATGAAAGTTCCCTATTATATATTAAATGCTCATTAAATCAACATTTGGTATTCTACCAAAATGTAGTGACTTCAAGTTTTTGATACTGAAATCCACATGTTTGTTTGTAGAACTTCAAAACAATTCTGCACAGAGTTTACTTTTTATTCCTGATAGAAAAAATCACATACCACCCCTATTTCTAATTTCACGTTTAATATCGCTTGGAAAATCTCAGAGTTAAATTAAGTAAAATATGTCTTTATTGAACACTGTCATGATGAATATGTGCAATCTGTGCTGTGAAATTTTCCTTTAAGAAGTCATTGTTTTTTTAGTGGTTGTTATCGTGAAAGGGGACAAATCTTAACTATTTGAAAATGTAATTTTATAAAGTCCTTGTACTGAAATGAAAGTCATGAATCATCAAAGCAGCATTTGGGTCTTATTTTTAAAAGGCAATGGAGTTTTAATTCGTAAATGTGATATTACCTGTAAGTAACATTCTTTTGAATTAATCCATTGTGCCCCTGGTTGATAGATTAGTAAGAGTATCTAATGTTAGTTATTTATTTTGTATTCATCACTTTTCTCAGTGAGCTGGGATTGAGCCAGCGTGACATCAGCCCAGATCTACCAGTCCGATGACTGTGTTTTTCTTTGTGACCGCACAATAACCAGGTCTGTCATCAAACGGCTATTAATAGTGTTTTCAGCACCTGTCAGAGCTGCTGTACACCTGTGCAGAACAAACATTAAGAGCTTGTTGGAAAGACAAATAATCCTGTTGAACACATGTGCACTTTTAGTCTGAATCACAACAAAGCTGTTGCTTTTGTTATGTTTTTGTTAGTATTCGCCTATAAAAAATTTATGATCGTGTGGTATTGGGCCTTATTTTACAATATTCGATTTTGCAAATCCATATTAAATGGTTGTACCTGACTCTTTGAAACATAATCCCCTTTATTGTATACATGTGGCATTGGAGAAAGCTTGAAGAAATCTAGAATGGAATTGTTGAACACTAAAAATTAAACAGTGGCTGATAATGTCTGTTTTTCTTTTCAGTACGTTCCTGTATCTAAAGTTTCTGGTGGTCTGGGCGCTGGTGCTTCTTGCAGACTTTGTTCTGGAGTTTCGATTCGAGTACCTCTGGCCCTTTTGGCTCTTCATACGCAGCGTTTACGACTCATTCAGATATCAGGGCCTGGTAAGTCCACACGTCGGCACTAAATAACTGAAGAGAAGTATCACCTATACCTAAATGCAATCTCTAATACAAACAATAAAAGTGTACATGACTCGCGTGCTCTGTTTGAAGTCATTTGAGAGCTATGTGTTAAACACACTATGAATTTCAGTAATGATGATAAGTTAGTGGTGCTCCTTGCAAATTTGAATGTAAAAACCTCTTTCGATCTTTCAGACTAACAGGAAAATCATATGGGTTTGTGAGTAAAAGAAATGGTCAAAGAGATTTAAATATCTGTTGACTAATTGATATTTAATTTTATAATTTAAAAAACACCTTGAAATAGAATTAATAATTGTAATAGAATGATTCACTGATGTGTGTCTCTTTATTTGTTTCAGGCCTTCTCAGTGTTCTTTGTATGTGTGGCGTTCACATCAGATATTATATGTCTGCTCTTCATCCCAGTTCAGTGGCTGTTCTTTGCGGCCAGCACATATGTCTGGGTGCAGTACGTGTGGCACACAGGTAAAAGCGACACATTTCTTTTATCCTGTCATCATTTGCAGAGGATATATTATCAGTGTATGACAGGAATATTTAATTTCCTATCTTAAGTCACCATGTTTGCCATTTGTAGATTAGGTTCTAAATCAAATGCTTCAATCACAGGGGTCCTGCAGAGATTTTTATTTCTGGTGTCTTTCTTTGTGATGAAGGAAAGTACAACAATGTTTAGAATTGACAGCTAAGTTTGGGCTCTTTTCTAAACTTCTACAGCACTTGTACATTGGCAGAACACTCGAGAGGGTCATTCTCATGCTGTCAGGAACTTCATTCTATTCTATTATCATAACGCAAACAGACTGTGAGCTTGCAGCTGTACATGTGGTTATTTCTGCCGCTGTGACAGAGCAGCTCTGGATCTTGGTGTCAATAAAAGGATTCGCTTGGAATGACTTCTTCACTCCTTTATTCAGAGCTGAAAAGTGTGTAGGGTGACGTCCACAGTCTACTATGCTTTACATTTCAAAAGAGCACACTATATGCGCAAACGTTTTTTCTGAAAAACAAAATAGTCTAATCGTCAAAATGATTCATTATTTTGAGATTTGCAATACGTGTGCCTAACTGAATCTTTCTTTTGTCTTCTTATAATGTGAGCCCATATTAAAAATCTACTCTCTTGTCTCTCCACAGAAAGAGGGGTCTGCCTCCCCACTGTGTCGCTCTGGATTCTTTTTGTTTATATTGAGGCAGCTATCAGATTCAAAGATTTAAAACACTTCCATGTGGACTTGTGTCGTCCATTTGCAGCGCACTGGTACGTCAGTTCCCCTTTCCACTGAGTTTTCATGAGTAATAATTTCCATTTAATCTATTCAGCTCCCACTGAGTTGTTTGTGTAACATGCATAAAAGCTCTGGATGGGTGTGTCACCAGTCGAATACATGGTAGCACCTAAAGTGCTTTTATTGCAATTGACATGTGACTAATAACTTATAAACCTGCTTCTTTGCATTCCATGGAGCAGATCATATCACTTGTTAGTTTGTATGTGTATGTGATTGTCCATGGACTGCAGATTTATCATGATCAGTGTTTTTTTTTAACTAGGCACATCATGTTAAATCTATATGACTTTATATTCTGAGAGTAATTTTTTAGACAGATTTAATAGATTTGATTGACTTGAGAGTTTGCAAATGTTTTTAAATGATGGCTCAGTGGTGAGAGCATGGGGCTTGCAACACCTGGAAACAGAATTTATAATGCAAAATGTATAATTTGTTTGTATTTAAGTGTCTGCCAAATGCATAAATGTCTTTGTAAGTGATTCATTAATTTAATCTGCTCGTAAGAGTCATTCATTCATGAATCGGGTCATACTAGTAGTGTTGCGTACTTTTGTTTTGGTTGCATATTAGGCATTGCTAACAGTTTGCATTCCTTAAATACACAAACATTATTCATGTCATGTATTTCAACAACTGATGCAATTCACCTCTCTTGAATTAATTTGTGTAGCATTGGATATCCTGTAGTGACGCTGGGCTTCGGTTTTAAGAGTTATGTCAGTTATAAGATGCGTCTGAGGAAACAAAAGGAAGTGCAGAAAGAAAACGAGTTTTACATGCAGCTGCTGCAGCAGGCACTACCTCCAGAACAGCAGCTCATACAGAGACAAGAGAGAGAGGCAGAGGAAGGTGAGAACCAGGAGAAAAATAGTAATGTTAAATTCATGTCAAACTGCAAGTTGCAATTATATTCAGTAAATAATGATAGAAACAGTATTATTGGGTTTATTTTTTTTTTAAATATCTTTGTTGAACAGCAGCGTCTAAAGGCCTAAATGACACAGAATCACCAGCTGTGGCACAGAATGGCTCAGCGGGTGGAAAAAAATCCTCATCAAACACAATACCAGAGCTGGAATACAGAGGGGAAGGACGAGGCAAGAACGAGTCCAAAAAACAACACAACCACAATCAGAACCATCACAGCAACACCAGCAGCATTTTGCCATCGGCGGACAATAAAGCTCAGGAGATGGAGTACATGGAGAACCATGTCAACACTAAGAGACTGAGCAACTCAGATCTGCTGGACAGCACTGAGAACCTTCTGAAGGAGGAACACTCTTCATCTTCCTCTTCTTCCACATCCTCAAACTCAAACAGAAATTACAAAAATGCCAGTGGAGGAAGCTCTTCGCCCCGGGGGCATGGAACATCCAACGGCAGTGTGCCGTCGTCCTCTGGGCCCTCGTCCTCGAGTAAGGGGGACAAGAAACAGAAGTGTGGAGGAGGAAAGAACTCAGCATCTCACAGAGACCCTGTGGAGAATTGTATTCCGAACAATCAGCTGAGCAAACCTGAAGCGCTCATCAGGTTAGAGTCACACATTACGACTTGGTCAAAAAACTTGGTTCATATAAAGTTCAGACCTCTTTCATTTGACCCGGAAGTGAGCATAAGCATTATGAGTCATTCTTTCACAAACCATCTGCAGATAATATTTTGTAATGAAATTGCAGCTCTAAATGGTTTGATAATCACACTAGCTCATGGTGCAATATTGGTTTTAATTTATCAATTGAGTAGTTTACCTAGACAGCATTGTATTGCTTGCTTTTGGATGCTCAAACATGCTGTTCAGGTAAGTAGCTCACCAGGTTTTTTAAAGTTACTTCCATCCAAATGACCCATATTGACCAGGGATGTGTGTCTGTGTGTGTGTGTGTCAGGCTGGAGCAGGATGTTAAGAAGCTGAAAGCAGACCTGCAAGCAAGCAGGCAGACAGAACAGGAACTGCGCAGCCAGCTGGGCTCTCTTGGCAGCTCTGAACGCAGCATACGCTCTGAGCTCGGACAGCTGCGACAGGAGAACGAGCTTCTACAGAATAAGTGAGATATCCATTTTAATAACAGTGCATAACGGACAGGGAATCATACCTGTGTTTATGCAAACTGTGTGTGCGTGTAGGCTACATAATGCTGTGCAGGCGAAGCAAAAGGATAAGCAGACGGTGGGGCAGTTGGAAAAGCGCCTAAAGGCAGAACAGGAGGCTCGGGCTGCAGCAGAAAAACTGTTAGCAGAGGAGAAGAAACGCAAGAAGCTAGAGGAGGCCACGGCGGCTCGTGCAGTTGCCCTCGCTGCTGCAACCAGGTAATTTCAACATTTCAATAGAATTTATGCATTTTTTTATCTTAATGTAAATTGTGCACAGTTCCTTTCCTTTTACTGTTATTATCTTTGGGGATTGTTTTCTTCTTATTGTTCTGAAAGCGAGCTCAAGTTGACTGGCTTATTTTGTGTGCATGACTTCTATAAGCAATCTGCGTTGTGGTGTTTGTTGTGGGGGGATTACCCAGGGGCGTACGAGCCAAAAAGAGCCATTATAGAAGACAACAGGGTGAGATCTCAGAATAACCATGAAGCTATGAAGCCACACCCATATCAATTAAACATATTCGTAGAGATACAGGGGTTGGCTTATTTAAGTTGTGGCTTATAAAATTATCTAACTGCCCAGTTCCAAGTTTAGCCCCGGCAAGCACATCTACTTTTATGATCTGTTTTGCCGATTCGCTTTCTTTGTTACGGCAAGGTATTTTCAAATTAATCAAATCTGCATGTGACTGAATCTGTATGTCTGTGTGCTTGTGTGTGTTTATGTGTGTGTTTGTGTATAATAGAGGTGAGTGCACAGAGTCTCTAAGGAGGAGAATTTCAGAACTGGAGACGGAGTGTAAAAAACTCACGTTGGACATCAAAGTAAAAGAGGATCAAATCAGAGAGCTGGAGCTCAAAGTTCAAGTGAGGAGATTTTCATTCCCATTATCACTCAGCATCATCTTCAGCATCTCAAACATGAAGTAATTTATTGCTTTCTGCTTCCTCTTCCTTTCACTCTTTATAGGAGCTCCATAAATATAAAGAAAATGAGAAGGACACAGAGGTTCTAATGTCAGCGCTGTCTGCGATGCAAGATAAAACCCAGCACCTGGAAAACAGCCTCAGTGCTGAGACCCGGATCAAGCTGGACCTGTTCTCTGCACTCGGAGACGCTAAGAGACAACTGGAGATTGCACAAGGTCTTATGTCCATCTTGCACACAAAC
Source organism: Triplophysa yarkandensis (assembly GCA_033220385.1). Taxonomy (NCBI): domain Eukaryota; kingdom Metazoa; phylum Chordata; class Actinopteri; order Cypriniformes; family Nemacheilidae; genus Triplophysa; species Triplophysa yarkandensis. The sequence goes on from CM065665.1 coordinate 6,873,031, forward strand.
TGTATTTTATTTGTTGGGTTATAAAAAAAAAATGTTAATTTTAATGTTTTTGGAAAGCCTCTGGTCACCTTATTACATCATTGTTCATTTTACTCTTCAGTTATTTTTTCTGTGTGTTTTCCAAAAAAGATCAAGTTACAGTCAATTAAAACAAAACCCCTGAAGGCATTTCTGCTCTGTTCTCAGGTCAGATCATGCAGAAAGACCAGGAGATTAAAGATCTAAAACAGAAGATAGCAGAGGTGATGGCCGTCATGCCCAGCGTGGTGTATTCAGCAGATACGGGAAGCATGACCCCAGTTACGCCACATTACTCCTCAAAGTTTATGGACACCAGTCCATCAGGACTGGACCCAAACGCATCGGTTTACCAGCCTCTAAAAAAATGAATGCCTGTTTTCCACCACAACAGACCTCCACACTTTCTCTCATACACACATACAGACAGACACACACAAACATGTGCAAACACAGTGTTTTCTGGTTGTTTTTTTTTCTCCATAGGCCCAGATTCACCTTTGGCATGTCTGTGGCTCAGATTGTTTTTTTTCGTCTTCTATTACTACAGCTTCTTGCCTGGGCAGAAGGATGTTGTATTGTGTGACTGTATTTGTTGTAGTAAAAAAAGAAAAGACAAAAAAGAAGGCTTTTATGGGACATCACATGTTGAGTAGGAAACTGCTGTTTCTTTTCTCTTGTAAATGTCTAGAAACCTCACAGAAGTTGGTGAGAACCCTTCCCTCAGTCAAAGTCATAGACCACTTCCCTTACATTTTGGACCTTTTGCTTTTCTGAGGGGATGGAATGGAGGAAGAGTATAGGATCTGTTTCCCAGGTGAAGATTGTCACCGTCTAAGATGACAAGAATGTAACGTCGGACCCTTCTCAAAAAACAAAACTCGGCATGATTCAACCTAATCACTTGCAAATAATTTTTGATCAGGACCTCAGGATCGGACAAAATTCCTGACCTGCGCGGTGGTGCAACCCCCCCTAAAATGTTATTCACCGATAGCAGATAATCAGTGCCTTCAAACGGGACTTCATTGGTGTAACTGAAAGATCTCTTCCCCTTTGCAATGCCTCAACTATATACCTTTCGGTCACTATGGTAACAGCCAACTCTTTTGCAGACACATCACCAGCCATCGGTGTGATGACTTGGCTCCTAATTTTTTCCTCTTACAAACCGTGCTTGTTATTTCGGTCATTTGTTTACATTTATTTATTTATCCAGCATTGCACTATTGGGCTGTTGACTTTAAGCTCGTAAGGGAATATGTAAAGAATGGAAACGCACGGCACTCTTCTTCTTTTCTTGTTGTATTGACCCTCTTTCAGTATGAGAAAGCTACAGCAGTGTAGTCCAGTGCCAACGATGTAGTACGGCTGTACTTAACTGAATGACAAGTGTTTCAGACCCATCAGGTTACTGGCTGGAGCATATTATTACATCAATTTATTATTTCATTGGCAGCGAAATTCTTGTTTGTGCCACTTGATGGCGCTTTTGTGTTGAGGAAGTATTGCCACTTTACACTCAACTAATTAGGCTGTAATTCAAAACTTGGAAGTGTTTTCATGGGAATATTCTGATCAATGTGTTAATGGATTCAGATCTAGAATTTATCAATGGCTGTCTAATGTTAAGTATTACAGGGCAAAGGGTCAAAACCAGTTGCCCAAACCTTCTTATAGGCTAAAGATTTGTATTTCAGGTAAACCTGCCAACCTAAGAAAGCACTTCTGAGCTCAAGTCAGATTCTTTAAATGGTCTTAACCTGATCAGCTCTGATGTGGATAGTATCATTGCGGGGGGATTAATGTGTTTGTATTCCGTTAAATTCATGATGGGACGGGACGGGAGGGGTAATGTGATATTGATGTGCTCAGAGATGGTCGTTGTTTTTGGTGTCTGTGTTTTTTAAACTGTAATGTGATGGAGAACGTGGAAACGTTTGCGATGTCCAAGAGGAAAAAGAAAGTTTCTGTTTATTTGCCCACTGTCATTTCTCTCTCTTCTGTCTGTTTGTCAGCCAGACCTCTGGCTGTGCTCTCGGTCTCTGTGAGGTTTCAAGTAATAAAAAAAGTTTTTTTCTGGCATTTTTGTTTTTTGTGGACTCATTTTTTTTTCAGAACAAGAAGGGGGTGGACACAACTGAACCTGGCCCTTTCCAAGTTATTTTCAAATTTCTTTATCATCATCATCATAAATTGACAAGTATTTACATTACAAATTGAGACTGTGTATAATATATACCTGTCACATAAATCATTTATATATCATTTAACATATCACACCTGGATTTACATATTCTGCCTTCTGTGTTGACATTTTTCAAATTTTACTTCTATCAAGTAATAGTTATATCTTAACTACATATACTGAAACTAGTACAATCTGGATCTAAAATACAGCTATTCAATCTTCAATTTAAATTCCACTTATTTTGTGTATCATATAGATTGTATACTTGTGTACTATATTGTGTGTAAAAAGCGTAGTCTTCATTACGCCACCATCCTACATTCTACTTTTTAATACATCCTGTATGATTTTCCCATCTCATGCCTACAGATTCTTCTTCATCTGAGTGTGATGACCACATCTCTTATGCATAAGAGGTTAATAAGTGCATGAATAGAGAAGCAGAGCATTCATATTAAACATTTCTTTTATTAACCATGCTGATCCATGCACACAATTCACATCTCCACATTAGAATTGAACAAAAATTTAACTTGTGCGCATACAGATGCTTATGCGAATCTGTGCATTTTCAGACAGATTTCCTATTTTTTACTCAGTATCATATTAACCCCCCCCAAACCCTCATTATTTACTCCCACTTTGGAAGAATGCTTATAACCAACCAGTTATTGAACCTCCAGGACTAACATGATAGAAAATAATATATAGTATTTTGGTCATGTTGAACATAAATTAGATCATTTGTAGAATGTAAGACAACAAAAGTACCCACTTTACTCCCAATATGGTACTCGAAGAGGTCAAAGAACCTTTGTCTGGAAATCTTTCCTTGTGTTCATCATAAAAAAGAAAAGTATACAGATTTAGAACAACCAAAGAGTGACTAATTCATGACAGACTTTCACATTTGAGTAAACTATACAAGACAAACTGTCTAAATTTGTGTTGAGATCTGATCCAGTCTGTTGCTGTAATTTACATATTGATTCATTTATAATCTACAAGTCATGCCGGATGAGCCGCGTATTCCCACAGGCTTTATGGACGCTTTAGGGTTCTGCAATCAGCCTTGGGAGCATGATGTTCCTTCAGGTAAATTGCCCAAAATACTAAAATGAATAATCTGTCATGTCAAGTTTAAATGAGTTTGAGAGAATTACGTGTGATGGTGTTGCACTGATGGGCTCCTCTTATGATCGGGCCCAGGGCTCCACAAACCCAAGATCAGCCCATGAAACTCAGCACGTGTGACATGCTTGCTCAGGAATGCTGAACTTCAGGATTTTTCTCTCGTTTGGTCACCTGAGCAGAGTGACAGAACATTACGTCACATACATCTCCATCTATAAGTTTGTTCTCTGATGATGTGAAACTGGTTTTGGATCACCGGTGGTCAGAAAAACCTGATGATCCAGTCTGTATTCACCCCAACACCTGTCAAATTTACATCATGTGATGAAGGAAATGAGTTTGTCTGTAAGATGTCTGCCAAAGATGTCAAAAACATCTGTGTAAAATCCTCATCTAAATCATCTTTTGTACATCTATCCTCAATCATGAACATCTTCCAGAGGTCTGCACAGCAGAGATACATCACAGATCATTGGTTCCATTTTTAAACATAAGCATTGCAGAATTGCCATTAATGTATGAAGTATTACAATCACCGTATCAATCCATTCCTTAATTAGCAATCAATCAAGTGACGCTCCCATTCTGTTTATATACACGACGCCCCGCCCACTCTCCCCCAGCGTCATGACGAAACATTACCCGCCTAATTTACATACTCGGCCCCGCCCTACGAGGCGAGCATGTTCGTACATCCACCCGGGAACGTCCGCAGAAAAAGGAGGAAAATCACAATCTCCAAGACGAGTTTTCCCATCGCCGGAGCAGGATTACGCGCTGTTTTATATCATTGACAGATTATCACACATTATTACAGATTATGGACGCGTTAAAATCCGCCGGACGCGCGATTATTCGCAGTCCCAGTCTCGCCAAACAGTCGTGGATCTCTGGAAGACATAAAAGTAAGTTCACAGCTGTCGATCTGTCTGCTAAAGTTCAGTCTTATGTCTGAGGATGTCTTCTAAAGCTTTGAGTAACTTCAAGTTGTTAAAGTTAACATTTATGTTTCATTAATGACACTTTAAGAGTCTGATATGACATCATCTTTGGGAAAAGTTGAATAAGAATTTATAATGAAGTCACACATATACATGGTATTGTATTTAAAGTCTAGGAGTTATTTATGTATTACCATAGTTTAACCACACATACCATAATTGAACTTTGGTTATTGTAGAGACAATTTTACTTTTAAATTTCTTAATAATATTTGTATAGAATTTAGTTGTTGTGTTTTTGTATGTATGGTAAATACCATTGGACTTTTATTGTGGTCGGATCATTTAATGACACATTGTATCTCTGTGATTGTCACATTGTAACTTCAAGAGTTCTTTCTCAGTGACGTCACACTCAAAGTATGTCCAGGTCCCAACATCCTGCTGTCAGTCCTGGTGCTTTGATGGCCTTTCCATGACACATCTCACACACTCACCATCACATCACAGATGCCTTAAGTCATCTTAAACATCTGGACAGTGAACAGTCTGGTCTATATGAACATGCTGTAGATGGGTGATCTTGGCAACCCGGTGTTGCTAGGCAATCCATTTCAGGTTTGGATGGCATGGCAAGGATTTGCTTTATTTCTTAAAGGGACTGTTTGTGTAGGTAGAGAGTCCCCAGTGTGTTCTCAACCCCAATTAATCCCCGGTTAAACTCTCCGCCGACACACCTGTGTGTTCTCATGCACTACTGAGTCAACAGATGCTGCTGAGGGTCTCCAGGGGTTTGGGCTGCTGGTCTCGGTCTCACTGGATCCAGTGGCGTCTCTTTGATCTCAGACGATCTCCAGACTGCAGGGATCTCTAAGGTTCAGTCCATCTGCTGCACTGGAGATTTGCAGTTCGGTTTGGTTTCGACGGTGAAACGGGACTAGCTGTCTGATCATTGTCATCCTGCTGTGATGTTGGGATTTCCAGTGTGTTTCCTGTACAGCAGACAGTTATAGCAGGAGCAAGTATTCTGTGATGTTTATAAAGTACAATGAGCTATCTCAAAAGATTGATGTCTCATTTCAGCCTTCCTCTAAGGGGAATGAACGTATTGTTGTATGATTTTTGGATCTACGAATAGATTTGAATAGTACAAAAAATACATTCACGATTATATTTCCCAATGTAAAGATCACGATTATTTAACACATCAACTTTGCACCATCAATTAATAAATAGAAAAATTCTCAATGGAATGTTAAACTCAATAACAACTAAATGACATGAAATAATACATGATAAACGGCTCAGCCCTACATATAATATTAGTGTCAACAATTCTTACCCTTTTTGGGAATTCTGCCTGAAGTTCAAAAGCACATCTTTTGTAAATAAAGTGATGAAATGAAAAATTCCATACAAGAAACCAAAAAACACACATATGATTGGTTTAAAACAGCTGGTGCACCTTTAAAAAATTCACTACATGCCCTCATCGCATGTGAAATGAGATGCCATGCTTTGCTGTTGTTATACATACTGTGTGCGGTTTTGTGGTTGGGTCTGATATATTTCATTGTACAACAACCCTTGGCAAAGCCTGCATAACATTGTGACAGTCCGTGCAAATGAACATGATCACACAGTGTTAATATTGCTCATGTATCGTAAATATAATCGCTTCAAGTGCCAACATTTGAACAGTAGTACTTCCCCAAAGGCTTCTGTCTGTTTTTTTTGTTGAGAATTTACATGTGACTATTAGGGAACAAGAGCTGTTTGCGTGGAGCCTTGCGTGCCGTGGAACTGTTTTGGAAACAAACACAGAACACACAAACAGGGACTAATACGGTTTGAAAGACTTCCTGCAAAGTTCCTATTTAGAAATTCAGATGTCGTAATTGCGAATTGAGGCCTTGGTTTGGTGGGACCAAGGCAGACACGTTGGGCAACTACTTATTTTGTGCTAATTTTTTACTCGCAGAAAGATTTCTAGTCTAACACAATGAAGTGCAAAGGATTGTGATCCTGAGAGGGTGAGACACATTCCTGCACAAAGAGTCATTTCAGGCTTTTTGAGACGATTTTTAACTCTCATAAAATAGAAAATGTAATTGTCTCCATCATTCTCTTTGTGATGACCACATGATGGACTGGAAATTATTTTCTAATGTGGACAATGTTCTTAACCCATTACTCCTTCAAAGAGACACACACATTTCTCTGCAGGCTTAGTTAACTTCATGACATTGACTTGTATTCTTTTCAGCTCAACTATGAGAGTACCAGTGAACAGTAATAGTGAGAGCATCAGACGGCCGTGTTTTTTGGCATGTTTGATCCTGTCATAACAGGAAATGCCACCACAGCATGTAAGTCGGTCAATGTTTCTCTCTCTTTTGCACAGTAGCATTTTTAAAGGTTTCCTGAAATCTCCAGCCGAAGTGCCTGAACACGCTTGCATAGATGAAATGCCAAATGGGAGATAAAACATGCACTTTTAGATGAATACGTCATGGTGTGAACCTGAGCGTTCAGGAGGATTGAGGTTTCTTGGCCAATGGTGATGCTTTCTAGTCTTTACAGTCATGCAGAAATACTTTGGTAAAACAAGTCATTTGTTGAAGCATTAAATCTGGGGGCCTGTAGAAAGAAGCACATCATTTTAAATGTACTATTATTTAGCTCACAATTTAAAAAAAACTAAGTGGTTTACTGGATGTTTTCCTTAGCTTAGGATTTCCAAGATTTGAGTTGCATGCTTTTCATTCAAAAGTACGGACAGGATATTCCGCTGTACTGTTGGTTTTGGTAACAAAATTATTGGGTGGGGTTTTTAACTGTCCCTGAAGTCCTAAAATGAATGTTTTCATTTCACCGGCGTCTCGTGTAGAGTCTCGTGCAGGGCTGTGTGATAATGATGATGATGATGGAGAATTGTGTGTAAGGTCATACAGAATGTCTGAGCTGAAGCCGCCAGTGTGTAATGGAGATTGCTCCATCAAAGCTCTCATTTACAAGCCCGATTTACCACATCAGACATCTCCGATGTCTTGGCATCCACACACACGACTCGTTTTCAGTCTTTAAACTTGGGGGTGCGTTTGTGTGTTAGAAAAAGTTCAGAGTTTGAAAAATGATCAGGGTCTGTATGGGATTAAGAAAGTGATTTAGAGAGTAAGATGGTCTCTGTTTGATGGTCAAGGCTTGCTCAGAATCAAATGTAAAATTAAATCCAAATTTGAATTAAATGTGAATCAAAGGTAATATAGAATGCAATGTAAGTCGCTTTGGAGGAAACTTTGTAAACTTTGTTTATTAAAATTTTTTGATACATGAACTAGAAAGGATATAAGAATGGTTTTATTGAGCCTTTATTCAGTATTCATTCGTAAGTTGTTTATTTTTGAAAAATGTTGTAATATGTATTGTTATTTATTATACCTTTTATTATATGTTTCACTTCTGTGACGGTGTTTCTCAGTCTCCAGAGCCGTGAGTGGATTTTCTAACATGTTGTTCATAAAATGAAGACACAGGAGGGCTTTGGGAATCCTCCTGTTGATTGTGTCCTTCTGTAACCTGCACGTGTTTGTGCGTTTGTGTGTGTGCGTTTGTGTGTGTGTGACCCTGGGCTAAATGCAGAACCTCCAAGCCCTTCAAATCTCTATTAAGCTTCATGTTATTTATGGTGTCTTTATATAGACACACACACACACACACACACACACACACACACACACACACACACACACACACACACACACGTCTGCAGATCCTCATATTTCTAAGTGAAACTAATTCTTTAAGTAGATTTGATCCGAAGGGAATATATGTACATTAATAGCTGACTTTTCTCTTTAAACTCGCAAGCATCTGATGGTGAAGAGTCCGTAGCTGTGGTGACAAACTAAACTTCTTTCAGTAGCAACACAAGTAATTAAAGTTTAATGACTTCTTACTCTGAACTCTAATGGAATAAGAAGTGTTCAAAGCTGATGTTTGAAAACACAGATTTATGCTGTTCAGAAACTGTATACAGTCTACAGTTTTAATGAACTATGTTACTCTGTGGAAGAATAGTTTAATCCGATTTAAACACGTATCTATATAATAAAAATTATAGTTTTGAGCATTACACATTTTGACACATCGTGTTATAATAATAGAATAATGCAAAGAAAGATCAGTTACGTTTCAAATCCATTATGTTTTTACTCTTTATAAACACCAATGCTATAAACCTTTGAATGTCCAGAACAAGTATGCTTGTGTGCAAACATCTTTCTCCTCCTCCATCCATCGTCTTATCTCCTGACTGAATAATGCCTCCATTCTCCTGCTCCATTCTTTCTGTCATCTGTTCTACTCCAGTTCACACAGAGATTTTCCAGCAGTCTCTGTGTTAGTCCCGCAGCAGAGCGCATAAAAAAATCACATTCATTTTCCCCATAGAGAAATTACAATTGAAAGACATTTATCAATAGTGCATGAACCTCATTGACTTGTCATGAGAATTACAGTTAGAGTAAATACTTCTATGCAGTCGAATGTTCAACTTCACTAATGCAATGATATTTTAAAGAACATCGAAGAAGTATCACCGTGTTCAATAAGTTAGTTCAATAAGGGAGTTTGACACTCCCCCCGTACTGCCACGTGTTTAAGAAAGGTTCTTTCAAATATCGAACCTATCACTATCATTAGATCACAAGCTATTTATTGGACATTCTTCAATAAAATCTCGCCCATGCACCAATCAGAGAGTGCAAACGAGCATCTAGATTCCAGGAAAAGCCCTTGTGAGGAGATTGGCAAGAGCGCTGCACATGGTCCGCGGCCGGGAGCTTGGCTTTTTTCTGAATATATATATATAGATGTATGCACAACGCCATTCTCCACTAAAGGGATTCACGATTAGCATAAGAGTGACAGAAACTGCCCTATGATACCCCTCCTTTAAACAATCCTGAATCCAAGTATATTCCTGGGAACAGAAGATAAGATTTAGATACGTGCATAATGTACCATCATTTGTTTTCTGAAGCATTTTCAAAATCATTTGCAATCATGAAATCATTTTGAATGCCTTCGGAGAGAATACATGTCAATAACACAAAAAATTGATTTATAAATACCTCAGATCTACATTTGACCTGTAAACTTGTTTTCAGTTCTGCAGAGCTGACCTTTTTTCAGATTTAAAATGCATGAAATGATCTGAGATCAGCAGTCTTTCTCTAAAGCCAGCGCACAGCTGTCATGAACGGCCGGGTCCTGGTGCGAATGCATTTGCGTTCCTATGAAAAATTCAACAGCAGCTTCTGCTGCGAGTCTGTGGAGCAAAACCTGACACAGTGTGTAGCTCTATGTGACTCTTTTGAATAGTTGTGTGGTTTGTTGCTTTAGGTTTTGCTGATGATCATAGCAGTCATGTGATAGAGATTCAGCAATGATCAGCACTTATGTGAATCTGATTCTCCATCAATGAGCTCTTACACAGCAGTGTGAATCAGCAGTGATCTCTTCACAGCTGTCAAGGTCAAATATTTCAGGTTCACGGGTAGGATTTTAACAAGCATCCAGGAATTGTTTTTTAATGTGTCTTTAAATCTCTTTAATAGGCACATAAACACATTCGCACTGAAGTTATATGAGATCGTGGCATATGTTCACTGAATCTGCATTTCTAGATTTATTGTGGATGTTACAGTCCAGTGTCTGTTGAATTTTAACAACATCAGACCTCAGAAGTCATCTTAGAGAAACGTGTAAGAGTGCCAGCATTTCAAGACACATGAAAACCTAGATAAAAAAACAATCTAAATTATCTGAATGCATGTAAACATACGTTTCTGTTGTATTGCTTAAAAGTAAATAAACTTTTATGCAGTATTTGAGGTCATCGACCTCAAATAAGTGCAAATAGAAACAATATTTTGTTTAAAATTTGGTGGAACTATTGTTAAATATTGAAAAATAAACAATTTCCCCAAAACACATATCTATAAATAATAGATAGACCTAAAATGGTCTCAACATCGCTCTCTTTTTTTTCCGTTGATGTCACTTTATTGTCTTGATGTATTGTTTTTATTTTTATAATATTCCAAAGCACCAATTGTTAATTGTGAGTACTAAATGTAAAAGTAAATCTTGAAAGAATATATTAAGCGCATAATTATATTGTCAAAAATATACGTCAATTTACCAAATAAAACTTTCTGACAGTCACACACAGAATATGTTTCCATTAGGCTTCATAAATGTACATAGAGAAAAACTTGCAAGAATTGTATATTATTCAATACCATAAATAGACTTTTTATTTATTTATCTATTATTTGTTCACTTTTATTTAATTATAATGCTTGTTAAGATAAACAGTAATCTTAAAAGTCCAAATTGCAAAAAAGTGATACAAATATAGAAGTATATTCTATATTATCTTTTCAATACTTGTGCCGTAACAATGAATGTATTATAAAGATAAAAACGGTATTATGTGACAGAGGTTCCCATGTTTTGTTTCGTAGAAAACCTTCTGTAAAATGTGAGCATCTAAAAAAAGAAGTGGTATTTATAATGCATGTTATTTTAAAGCACTAGTATCTGCTCCTGAATAAATTGATCATTTTCCATTTTGAGTTTGATTTTTGGATGAAGTTAATGTTTTGCCGGAAGGTTATGGATCATGTGTCAAATGGACTTTAAGGTCATGTTGTTGATCAGATTCTGCAAGTCAGAGCTCAGGAGAGTTACTTACGCATGAATATTTTCCATCAGTTTAACCTGATGTGAGTCTGTCTCACTGCTATTTTAGAGGCTTCGGTTTCGGTTTCAATAAATCTATGCCCTGATCTGTAATCAGATCAACCTCAGACTGTCCGGATGTTGATTCAGCAGGTCTCAGTGTGCTTTCCTAAAGAAGCTGGTGGTAGCAGTTTTTGGATGGGTTGCAGCGGTCCCTGGGGAACGTGATCATGGGTTTAAACTGACTCGGATGTTTATGTAAACCAGACTTGAATTAAGTGACTGAATGAAGTCACTGCATTGCTTTAGGGAACTCTGGCATCTTTCAGAGATGTTCCAAATGTTCCAGACTTTCCAGCAACTAGCTCTTCCTCAAAATACTGTTATTGTAGCAGTCTGGTGCCATTTAAACACAAGGTACTCAGCTGACTCATCCAAACCTGTGAAATCTGGCTATTTAAAACGGGTGTTGCCATTACTGAGTGAGGCATCTGACGGTTTGTATTGTGATCTGATGCTGAAAGTGCACAAACACCAGCAATCGGGGGGATTTCGAGAGTTCTGCTGGCTGTCTCAGGTGAATGGGATATGATGAAAGAGATGCTAAACACAGAGAGTACAGAAGGGAGGAGGAGCTCCAGGGTTTCTGCTGGGTCTGTGTAAATGACAGATACAGTAAGAGACTCTGATCACAGCACAATTCACTGAAGACATTCCGTTCATTTCATCAGATAGATCACGCTGAACGTTAAACTCGCTTACAACGTGCAAAAACATGCAAAGAATGACTTCATTCTGTCAGATGCAGAATCACTTGTTCTCCTTCGTGTATTTCTTAAAGGATTACATGTAAATATAAAGATAAGATTTACATTTTAGTCTTGAATTAACTCTTTATAACATCCTTTTTTCTTCGAAAGATAAAAGAGGAAGTTTTTATGTAGTTCAGATTTTATTTAAACTTTTTAGCACTTGTGTTTAGTAACAGTATTACATTGTCTGCAGTACTTATTTACACAATCTATTATTTCCTACCATAATCTTTAAACTATTTTAACCCTAGTGTTAGGTAACATATTTACTGAATTATTTACTCAAGTATTTGTTTACATTATTAGTCATTTGTTGATTTTTATATTATGTACTCCAGTATTTAATCTGTTATGTGTGTTTACTTTAGGATTTATTTACATCAGTGCTCTGTGCTCTCTGAATGTTGTGGAAGCTGCTTTAAAACTGCATTAATGAAAGTGGTTAGGATACATTTAAAAATGTACTTAATAACATCGTTTACTGTTTTTTTACTTTGTAGTTTAAGGTTCAAGCTGATAGTTTATGAAATATTAATGTGTTACTGTTGCAGATGTATGACACTGTAAACAGATGTGTGTTTAGAGAGTAAGATTCACTTTGAAGGTTGTTTATAGAGGAAGCTGTAAACATTACAGTCATGATTTCTTAAATATCACTTCTGTTTCCTCTCTCATCCAACCCCCAAATATCTCATCCCCGTTTCTCCTCATTTATTCTTTCTGACTCTCTTCCTATCTGTCAACAGTGTTCATTTCCTCTCGTTGGAGAAAGTGTTGTCATTGATGTCCTCTACACTACAGCACTGTCTCCTCATCTGTTATCAAACTATCATGGCTTGATCTGAATCTCTAAATCCATGATGTTGTATCTTTCTAAGAACATGCATGTGTTTTTTTTCTCTCGCCATGGCCTATCGTTGATAATGATATTATATTTTCCATAATACCACCTAGCCATCTTCACCCTCACATTCACCTCCTACCACTTTTGAGAATATCATTTAGTTTATTGAGCTGTTTGGTTTGCAACTATGAAACAAAATCCTTTTTTATTTATAGAATATTGTTGGATTTCTTTATAAATGTGTGGTTTTGGTCTGTGTGTTTTTGGTCTGTGTGTTTTTGGTGTGTGAGTGCGCGTCTGTGTGCGTGTGCGTGTGTATGTGTGTTTTCAGCTACAGATATGTGTGTTTGGGGTTTGTAGGGTGTGGGTGTTTTTTACCTCTTTGCAAAACCATCATAGAAATATTGGAAGTTCCATTTACTAAAATAAGAAAGATTTTCTAATATTTCAGAGAGAAAAACATATTCTCTTGATAAAAACATAACTCTTGATAAATTCTGTGTGTGTTTTTTTATTGTTGTAATTTTAGGAATGTTTGTGAATCTCTCTCTGAATCTGAAACACCTGCTCATTTCCATTTCTCAGCTTGTGTTTTGTGTCTGGGTCACAGGTCAAAAATATATGACTTTATTGTATCTGTATCTCTCTCTCTCGCTCTCTCTCGCTCGCTCGCTTTCTGCCCTTCTTTCTTTGTTTTTCTCTCTATCTTTTTTATATTTAGTCTTTTTTCTTTCTGTTGGTTTGTCTTTCATTACGGGGCGCTATGAATTATATTTGGATAATTTCATTTGCTTTCCCTTCCTTCCTTCCTTCCTTCCTTCCTTCCTTCCTTCCTTCCTTCCTTCCTTCCTTCCTTCCTTCCTTCCTTCCTTCCTTCCTTCCTTCCTTCCTTTCTTTCTGTTGGTTTGTCTTCCATTGTGGATCGCTATAAATTATATTATGATAATTTCGGGTGCTTTCCCTTCCTCCCTGCCTTGCTCCCCTCCTCCCCTCTTTCCTTTTTTCTTCTTGCATTTCTTTCTTTCTTTCTTTCTAACACACCCTCCCTTCCTTCCTTCCTTCCTTCCTTCCTTCCTTCCTACCTTCCTTTCTTTCTTTCTTTCTTTCTTTCATTCTTTGCTTTATTTCTTTCCATCTATTGTTTTTTTATCGTTCTGTTAGTTTGCTTTCCATTATGGATTGCTATTAATGATATTATGATAATTTCGTTTGCTCAGATCCATTAAAGATGATATGAGATTCTGTTGTAATCGTGCAGCTGTTGTGAGGAACACATAGCTGTCTTTCAACTTGAATCTGACCTCTGTCATACACGTGACATCATAGTGCGTGTGTATGTAAAGGGTCTGTGATCCTGTCTCATGCAGGTGTTGATCTAAGAGGATCTGAATGAAAAGACTTGAAGACCATGTGTTTTAATAATAAATTGTGTGATGTATTTTATATGTTAATATTGGAAACCCTTGTATTTAGCAAATATATTCCTTTCTGAGGTGTGTGTGTGTGCGTGCGTGCGTGCGTGCGTGCGTGCGTGCGTGCGTGCGTACGTGCGTGCGTGTGTGCGTGTGTGCATGTGTGTCTGGGTAAAATCACATCTTTCATGTCATATTTAAACCTAAATATCTGATTTTAAAAGCACGATTTTGGTATAGTTACTATGAAAGAGATTCAGGATCGATTCAGGATTGAGAATAATAAGAGTGTCTCTTTAAAGAGCTGCCGGAGAACTGGACGGACACTCGGGAAACTTTGTTGGAGGGGATGGTCTTTCAGCTGAAGTATCTAGGCATGACGCTGGTACAGGAACCAAAAGGAGAAGAGCTTTCGGCAGCCGCTGTTAAGAGAATCGTAGCCACAGTAAGAAACATCGACACAAGCCACTTCATCTCTACTTTGTGTCCTTAAACTATACTCAAAGCTAAATCATTTTAAAGCATGTGTCATACATGTACATTAAAAGATTCATTCCCAAAATAATTTAGTCGGATATTTTGTGAATGGCTTAACGTTGTTCTTCTTTCCCTCTCTCAGGCTAAAGCAAGCGGGAAGAAGCTTCAGAAGGTGACGTTAAAGGTTTCTCCTCGAGGAATTGTTCTCTATGATGGTGTATCAAATCAGCTGATAGAGAACATATCCATATACAGGCGAGTCACCTGCGGCACATCTGTCATGTTTTCACTGAACCGTAATGCAAATAAAATAATTCTACTGCCATCGATTTATATTTAATACCGTAGAATAGAAATTGAGATTATAAATTGTCAAGACAATAAGAAGTGAGGATGAAACTTCATCCTCTTATGTCTCCATGTGTATAATGCATGAAACTGTTGCATGTTAACACAATTAACACAGTTTGGGTATTATACTTTTTGGTTCTTGCTTTGATGAATATATGGAAATGATTATAAACAATTTTGAGCAAAAACATATCTTTTTGTTTTAAAATATTTGAACGGTTCCACATTTCCATCCCTCTTTCTCATGCTCTCTTAAGTAATAAAATAAATCGAGTCGTTACTCCCTAAAATTCTGCCATCCATCATTTAAAGAGATGTTGTCCGAAGAGACAGAGAGGGATGTTCGTATCATGAACTTCAATCGATCTGTTTCAGTGTGTCTGAGTCTAAGCCCAGACGTGTCTTGACCCTTACATGAGGTCTCGGCTGTTATTGGTAACACACACACATGCCATGAGTGTGCCGGTGATCTTGTGAATAAACATTTGTGTGAATAAAAATGTAACTCTCCAGTAATGGTGAATGTCAGACACAATTGCATCACAAAACTGCTAATTTCCCTTTTTTTCTTTTATGTAAATGAGACTTGTGCATCAGGTCCTGCGGAAGAATACGGCTGCAACAGTTTTCATAAATAAGGGAATCCCCTGGTGTGTTGTGGCCTTTGGACCTTATCAAAAATGTGTGTGTGTGCCTGTTTTATAATGTGATACATGGCAGTCATCCATCATTAGCCCTTCCCCGCTGCGCTGAGGCCATCCTCTGACAGGCTGAGCCAGCCGCCACTCAAGACAATCCACATAGGAGTTCACACATTTACATTCATGCACTTGGCAGACACTCGCATCAAAGCAATTTATATAGGGTACACATTTGTGGATTTTATCTTGGTGATACTGTTTTCAATGTTGAACATGTTGTTACACTGCGGCTTTAATTGTGTTTAGATTTGTTTTATTTTATCTTTGGGTTTCTGAATGTGTTCTGGTGTCTCTCTGCAGAATATCGTACTGTACGGCTGATAAAATGCATGATAAAGTGTTTGCCTACATCGCTCAGTCTCAAGGCAGCGAGACGTTGGAGTGTCATGCGTACCTCTGTGCCAAGAAGAAGGTGGTGAGTGCTCTGAGTAAATCAGTTGGACACACCCTGTGCTTCCTTCCTTTTTTTAAAGTCCATTCTTCTTTTGAGAGCAACAGACTTTACTGTTTTCCTTAACATGACAGTAATGACACATTAACCCCCCCCTCTCTCTCTAAGGCTCAGGCCGTGACATTAACAGTGGCTCAGGCTTTCCGTGTGGCGTTCGAGTTTTGGCAGGCCGCAAAAGAAGGTTTTAATTTTTTGTCTCTTTTCTGCATGATTCAAGCCTTTTGTTAGAGTTTCATATTGTTAAACTTTTTGCATGCAAAACTTAATACAAACCACATGGAGCATGGTTTATTTTGTTTTATCATCACCAAACTGAAGTGCACGAGATATTTACTTAGATATTCCCAAGAGATCCAATCCACAACATTGGTGGCAAGTTTGAGTTTTATTTTAAAAGTCATTCAAAAATCAAATTGCAATATTTATTTCAAAATGAATTTCTTTTTACTTGTTACTATCAGACATGTCTTTGATCCCAGAATGTCTTAAAGTTCTAATTTATCAAAAATTACAGTTTTTCCAAATGAATTTACAATTTATTTTTATAAAAAAAATAGGTATAACTTTCTTTTTTCTGTAAAACACAAAAGAAGATATTTTGAAAAATGTCAACAATAAAAAAACATTGGACACCATTGAGTTCTATTTTATGGACGCAACTGCAGAGACATTAATGAAATTATCTTTTTTTGTGTTCTCTTGTGTGAGTAACACATTTATGAGAGATTTTTATTTGTGTGACCTATCCCTTTAAAGAACATTATATGTTCTGAAATGAAAAATGATTTTAATTTGTAAGACACTAGCTACAGGGAACTCCTATTGAAAGCTCAGCAAATCTCATTTTTGGCATGTTTGAACGCGTGTGTGTGTGCATGCATGTTTGTTATGGCTTGTAAAGGTTCTTATGTTATATCTCTGTACCTGACTGCTCACTGCATAAACCCATCATCTAACAGAAATCTCTCTCTCTCTCTCTCTCTCTCTCTCTCTCTCTCTCTCACTCTCACTCTCACTCTCACTCTCACTCTCACTCTCACTCTCACTCTCACTCTCACTCTCACTCTCACTCTCTCTCTCTCTCTCTCTCTCTCTCTCTCTCTCTCTCTCTCTCTCTCTCTCTCTCTCTCTCTCTCTCTCTCTCTCTCTCTCTCTCTCTCTCTCTCTCTCTCTCTCTCTCTCTCTCTCTCTCTCTCTCTCTCTCTCTCTCTCTCTCTCTCTCTCACCAACATTATTTTCTCAGAGAAAGAGAAGCAGGTGAAGTGTGTATCAGATGAAGAGGCAGCGAGCAGCTCTCAGTCTGATAGTTCAGCGAGTTTGGGCAGCGTGAGAGGAGGAGGTGAGCGCACACATAGATTTTCTCTCATCTGTTTCGGCGAAGTCTTCTGAGTGCTTCATTTTAACCAACAACTGGGTTTCATCTAAATGGAGGCGGTGCAGATCGTTAAAAAAGCTTAATTAGAAATATAATGAAAGTACAATTAAAATGTGCGACATGAACAACATATTGATCACATTAGTTTTGTGTCCATATAATAGAAGTGAATGGGTGTCACTGATGTCAGATTACCAACATTATTCAAAATATCTTATTTTGTGTTCTGCAGGAGGAATGAAGTCATAAAGGTTTTCTCATCTAATCATCTAATGTTTGGCAACCAGAAATAGTGTCAAGTGAAACTTGGAAAATATTTTTAAACCATCTTAGAGAAATTTAAATGGCTCTTGGCAATAACTTTTAACAGAAGAGCTGCAGCACACGCACACTGACCGTTCTCCGGATTGTTTATCAGGATGTGCTGAGTATTTATTCTCTTTTATCTTCCTTTTTAGCCTATCTCAACTCGACCACACCATCCCAGCAAAAGCTTGTGTTTCATTTACTACTTCTAACTGAACAAACTCAATCCTCTTTTAAAGTTCACTCTTTGAACTTTAAAGCAATTGTACGAAGTCAGATTGAAATCAAAATACTATTTCATCTTTATTGTAGGATACATGTATTTATGATAAAATGGTAGTTAGATTGAATCGACTACAGACCACATTGCAAGATAAAAAAAAACTGAGCATAACAGGTTTTAAGGTATGACACACAATCTTAAAAATATCATTTTAATGTTTCAATTTGGTTATAAATATTCTGTTTGTTGGATTTTGTTTGAATGGTTTTAATAACTGAAACAGGGTTCCTTTAGTCTTAGGTACATCTTCCATAGTGGTCTATTTATAAAAAAAAAATTCTGATGAACAGAGAAAGATGTTTGCAAAACTGCTTGTAACCAAAGAGTTGACTACCATAGTCTGACGACGAAATAGAAACATTTATCTTTAAATTGGTTCACTCCTATTCTAAAAAGATTTTCAAAATTATGAATTCAATTAAGAAAATAAATACATTTTAAACGCAAAAACAGATTCATGGATATAAATACAAGTCCAATCCGTGACATTTTCCTCGTAGCACTTTAACACTCAGGTATTTTTAAAAGGATCATGGTGTTATCATCTGATACCATCACTGAACCATGGTACCACCACATTAACTTTTGTATAAGTGTGCCAAGTGACCCTGACTGGCTTTTGAGATTCTCATGTTGCCAGGTTACAGAATCTGATCTTGGAAAGCAGATTCGTTGAATGAATAAAGCCTTATGGACCAGTGTTCTGTGTGTCTGAGAAGGATACGTGTGTATGTGCATGAATAAAGAACTGTGTGTCTGTAAATCCCAGCAGATATAAGAAACCTGCTGGCAGACATCAGAAAATATCAGGTGTGTTTAAACCCTGAGTGGATGATGTCCTCTCGTGAAAAATAACAGTGATGGATTAGATTTGAGACTGTACACGTGATGATTCAGACTGAGAGATTTGACATGTGTTTGTTTGGTTCTGTGAGACATGTCCGTGCATGATGTTGAAAAGAAAAGATCCTTCTTTTAAGGTCCGTGTTACTACATGCACAGATCTTTCAGGTCTAGAGATATAAGAATAGATGGTTTCTTTAGGTTTGTCTCACCTCTTGGGCTTGTAAATGAAATTCTTAAAATTCTTCTGATTGAAATTGTATTATAAGATGGTCGTGTTCTTTATTTTTTGTATGTAGAGGTGGCAACTGGGAATCTTCTGGACCTTGAGGCTGGTGGAAGAGATCACTCAGGACAGAACCACATACACCCGGCACAGAACTTTAGAACAGAGAACAACAACACTGTATGGGTAAGAACAAACACACAAACACACGCATACTTGTGTATGTGGTTTACATCGATGTAATTGATTTTTATATTTTACAAACTGTGTATAATAGTTCCCTAAAACTGTTATATATATAGATCTATAGATTTATTTTTAATCTCTTTAGTTTATTAAGACACAAGTTTTAGTGATAATGAAGGGGTTGTGTGTGTTTTGACAATAATGTTTCAATGTTTGGAATCACTTGACAGAATTTTTCCCCAAAATCTAAATCTCAGATAACTTTTGTATACAAAAATACAATTGTGCTAGCATGTTAATTCCTTTTAAAAGCAACCTTTTACTTAGAAATTGGTTTTGAAATTAATTAACAATAAAGAATTGCAACTAACAAGAATAAAGGCTAGAGGAAAACTCAGTTATCAGCAACACTTAAAATCATTTCCAGGTTAAGATTGAAAAAACCTGAATTAAAACAGAGCAGGGAGACATTTTTAAAGGTGTGGCTTACTTTTAAGATGCAAAGATATACCACACTATTCATTAATTTTGGATGTTTTCCCAGTAAGAGCTTTGTTATTGCAATAGTTCTGATGGTTTTGCTATTATTCTAATATGGAGAAACATATAAATGAAGAATAAGGAAGTGTTGTAATGTGTTTATATAAGGCCATTATTGAAATATGTTGACTGGTATTGGGGTCAGTTAGTGCTCTTGAGCAGGACATGTAACCCTTGTTTGCTGTGCTGTGATTTCCGTTTCACAATTGATGCAGTCGCTTTGGATAAAACCGTGTGCCAAGTCAATAAATGTAGATGTATGTAACTGTAATCTTTTTTGATTTAATTTTGTTTAAAATCAAAGGCACACTTTAAGTGCACTTTTTCACATCACACTGAGCACCATGCATTCCTTAAACACGATTCAGCACGGTTAGACAGCCATGCCCAAAATTCCAGGCCGAGAGCGTTTTGAAATTGTAACCGTAACCTTTTCAGATTGTGCTTAGAATGGTTGCAGGCCTGCAACTAAAAAAATTATTTTATCCTCATTGTCATTAAATTGTCATTAATTGATTATTTCCCTGATATTTTCATGGAACACAGAATTCACAGAATTACTACATAATACTGTTTGTTTGATCCTGACCTTTGTCATGTATGGTTTCAGGAACTGGAGGATGGTCTAGATGAAGCGTTCTCAAGGTTAGTGAGCTTATATCTGTTATCATATCTACTTCTTTAGAAGACTGCTACACCAAAATGACATTTTCACACCAATGCACCCAATCATACAGTGATCTTTTCACAACTGTAACAGAAGGGCACGAGTCATATCTGACCACAGCGTTATTTATCGGCTCTCAGAAATAAACTCTTTACAGGCTCTTACTATAATGCAGTCTATTTTTAATAAAGTGATTTATTTTTACTGGAAAGTTTAGCAAAATCTAACATAGTATAAAAAATTCCTTTATAAAGTGATTGTCCACACAATATAAACATTCTCTCATGGATTACTTAACCTCAAGTTTTTCCAAACCTGTATTTCTTTGTTCTGTTAAACACAAAACCATTTGAAAGAATCTTAACTATTGAGATTCAACCATTGGCTAATATAGTAGGGGAAAAAATCTGTTCTGAAGATCTCAAAAGAAGATATTTTGAAGATTTTAGAAACAGATTTGAGAAACCTCTGATTGCCATTTTATGGTAGTCAACAACCCAAAATCTCAGTTGCTAACATTCTTCTAAATATCTCCCTTGTGTGTTCAACAACATAGAAAATTATGCAGGTTTGAGCCAACTTTAGGGTGAAAATATTTGGTTTAACAAGCAGTGTCTTAAAACTAGGCAACAACAAACATGAATAACTTAAATCCCTGGAGATCAATAAAGCATCTAGTCCTCATGAGTAAATCTCCTGCTCAGTAAAACACACACATCATACAGTTGTTATACTAAATGATTGGTTCATGTTTAAAGTAACTACGATTTGCATGTTAATGACATCCATTGAAATGTCATTTTAATTGGAATCCAAAGAAGAGCCGTTTAATGATTTGTAATGATGGTCATCATTCATATAGACACACATTGAGTCTCGTTCCTTTAGAGAATACCAGACACAAGATGAGCCGTTTACCAGCAGTGACGGGAGGGTCTCCGCTCGGCGCTGATTATTTCCCACGTGCAACAATTAAACACGCTAGCTTTTCATCAAATACTTCATTAATCTCCATTCACAAGCCTGTGCGTGTGAGGAGAGACACAAGACTTCTGGCAGACATCAACTTTTCTAATCAAGGATAAATTGGGATTTAATAAATCTCTGTTCGTCTAAAGCGAAGAGCTTTAGATGTAGCTTAAAGGATTTTATGGACAAAATCGTCCCCTGCCATTGCATGTGCGATTCTTAAGAAATGAAGTGTAAATGAAGGGTGTTTTTTATTCTCATGCTGCAAAAACATGATTCTTTTTTCTGTGTAACAAAAATGAAGATATTTTGCTTAAGTCAGTAGGGATCAGTGTTGTTTGGTTACTAACATTCTTCAAAATATCTTCTTTTGTGCTATACAGGAGAAGGAAAGCCAAGAAGGTTTGAAATGATTAGAGGAAGAGTGAATGATGAAAATGTAATATTTTCAGGTCTATATTTTTTATGAAGCAGTTTTGACCAATCACAAACAGGACTCCCAAAGCCTATCTGCAAGGTCTGTTTCAGAAGGTTTTAGAAGACTTCCCACAAGCCTGATCTGGTTTCTTTCTGATCTGATTAACCTTTACCTTGTTGCTTGCTCAGTCATTTCCTTTAAGATTGCTTGAATTAAAAAAGAAGCTAGATGTGTAAGTGCTATTGTGACAGTTACAGATTCAGCAGTAGATATGAGATGATGTTCACATGAAGATAATATTCTTGACTGTGTTGTTTGTTTGAGAGCTGTTTTCTCTTGCTTGCCTCTTCAGCCGCAGTCTGGATAGTTTTGAGTCGAACACAGGTAAACCTGAGCTGTAGAGATAGATGACTGTTCTCTAGTCTTCATACGTCATATCCACCATGATCATCTGCCACGTCAAATTAGTTCAGTTCTCCCATGTGTTCTGTGTTCTTCCTCACGCTGATTCAGAACCCTGTCCTGGATTTTGTCACGTTATTTATGGCATTTGGTTTCATCTTTGTCTAATTTTTAGTCTGTTTCATGCCATTGTACTGATTTCTTATCAAAACCATTCTCGAGTAACTTGACTTCTCATGGGTTATACTCTAATGACAAACATAGATGGAGTTTGTGTTAAAAACAGTTTATTAAAAACCATAGATTAATGCAACAAATGTTTGCTACATGAACTTTAAACAGTTATTTTAGCATAACATCATTCAATATTTGTAAAAATATTAGCTACATGCAGACATCTTACATCCATGTCATATTTTTTCCAAATACATGCACATACATCGATTATTAATACAACTTATGAAACTTTAGAGTATTAAACACAATAAATTAATCTTGCTTTAACCAGTAGAGTCCTGTATTTCAGCTCGAGTGTGATGGGACCCAACACATTAAGGCTTCTAGGGCCAGGCTCCAGGCCTTTTTACGGGGCCATGCTCAAATATCATGATGATCTGATTGCTTTAACTTTTACACTTTAACAGTATCAAAAGCGCACTTTGTTAACACAGCAAAGTATTATTATTTTATGTTATTTCATGCATTTCTCACATCCACATATGATATTAATGTAACAGGAGTTACTATACTAATACTTGGAGCAGTTGGGATTTGGTGACACAGCGTTACATGTAATCGTGATGTAACAGCTGAAGCTAAAAGAGGAATTATTTAAACGCACTCATGCCTGTCCTGCGTTCAGATGAGCATTGCGGTGACTGCGTTCTATACATAAACAACAATACAAAAACACTCAAAAGAATTTTCAAAATTAATTTAGTAGAGAAACTAAATGAAATATGTAATATACCATTTAAATTACTCTTAATAGTTTAGAATTTATGCATTTAAATCCCTATTTCAGCACAGTGTGTGTCTGTTAATAACTTGCAATAAGTACTTCGAACATTGTTTTTTCCCCAGAATTAATGTAATAAATAAACTTTCCATTTAAAAGCGGAACTGGATGTATAAATTATGTTCGATTGCAGGAATCATTTAATCTTATTTGTGAACCGTTTCTTTAAGCAAATTGTGTGTTGTAGATCAGTCCCATCAAAGATAATATAAGCATTTTCATGTTTCATATATCATGTTTTCTTTTTAATTCAATGAAATACAAATGACCCGAAGAGAGTTCATGTACATTAAATGTATTGTTTCTGGTCATTTGCATATTCTGTAAGCATTCTTATTTTCTCCATAAGCTCATTTAAAGAATTTGTGTATCTCACTCCTTTTTTTATGTATGCTTTTCCCCAAAGACTCGCTCAGTCTCGCACTAACCCCCAGGTGCTGGACATTGGGGTAAACCCTCAAGACTATAACACAGAGGAGTGCTTGTCGCCTAGCAACTGGGACAAAGCTGATGCCGAGGCTGCCGACGGCGAGGATACGTTCGGATTCTGAGAGACGATTTGAGGGTGAGGGGCAATGGAGAATGAGTTAATGAAACACAAAGGGAATCAACCTCGCTGTCACCTGCGTAGGGCCGGCCATCCGTTGGCTGAAGCTGGATCTGCTTCCGATTTGTTGAGATGAGGTTAAGCAAAGCTCACGTGACTTCTGTAAGGGCCCAGACCAAAGCAATACAAAATAACAGTATATTTTTGCCACTTCTTTCCAAATATTTAATTTGTGTTGACATCAAAATTTGTGTTACTTAACATTTCTTTTATTTGACATATGTCTGCTGATATATATGTATGTATGTATGTATATTGAAATAACTATTATATTAGATCATTTATTAGTTTTTTTTAAAAATAAGACTCGCTTTGTAGTTCATTGCAGTGTGAGATCAGCACTTTCTGATCTGCGGTTGAGACTTTTTCAGGATTCTGTGGAGTCCAATAGCTGAATTGGTGAAGGTTTCCTGCCCATGGGCGTATGAGAAACATGTTAAAAAAGGTTGAATGAATTTTTGAAATGGTTTGATGAACATGATAGACAGGGTATTTATATGAGATGATCTTATTTTTTGCTATTAAACTGTATTTTTGCACTCTGTGTCTTTCTAAAGCTTATGATGTCATTTCAATGTAATAACAAACTTTTTTGCTTTTTACACAAACAATGCATAATGTTAATGTTTCATTGAGTTATTGTACTTAAAGTATGGTGGCAGTACCACTGTATATGAAAATGGAATCAGATTTGGTCATTTTTAATATACCTTGGTATTGTTTGATTACCATAGTTCTGTACATCTTTCTGTTCGAAGGTACTTTACAAACTACCCTCATAATAGTTTCCGTAGGTTATTTGTTATTTTACATCCATTAAGACCTACCTGCAATGACAACTAGAAATATTTAATTTTCTAAATTGTATTATTATTGTCAAAACAAGAAAAATCATCATCAGCCGTTGAAATGACTGACATGTTGTGCTTTTGCTTTAAAACTGTGATTAAACTGGCCAAAGTTATGCAGTCGGTCCTTTGTGGTTTACATAGAAGCTTGTTTGCATTTTGTAAGGCTTTAACTTTCATTAAATGTTTTAGATCTGTCAACATATCAATCATTAATCATTTCATGTTCATGATCCTGTTTTAAATTAAAGCACCGTTATAAGAGTGATGTGTTGACTGTGATTAACATCATGGCGCCCTCTAGTGGTGAAATCAATGCAGTTCTGTTTGAAAAACTGAAATGAAATTATAATTTATCATGAGATAAAATATAAGTGGTATGTTTGCATATTTTTACGTTATAGCTATGGATTTATGTTATATAAGTATTTAAATGTGCTGTAAAAAAGATTGATGACCTTTACATATTTGTTTAAAGAGAAAAAACTACACCATTGAATATAGGATATTGTTATTTTCCATGACTGGTCAAGGACTCATACATTGTTACAAACAATTTATATGACAAAGGCCATGAATTTAATCTTGTGCTTTTTGTAATTACTTAGTTTAACTTGTAATATTTTACGTTTATATATTTTTTAAAACTACATCATTTCAACTTTTACTCTTACGCTACTGGCTTATTTTTTTTATTAAGTGTTTTGGTCATGATTCTGACTTTATTGCGCCCTCTGGTGGTGAGATTATAAAAGTGTGGTTATAATGTGTACTACAGTTTGGTGGTGGGCAGTTGGCATGTTATGATCTCTTTGATTTGGGAAAAATCCTAATATGACCCCTGAATCTGTATTCACAGATGGCAGATAGAAGATGTTTGCTCATCTTCAATACATCTCTTAGACTTCTTCACTTTAAAAAAAAACATGATTCATTTAAATGACTTATTTTAGCCCTTTTTAATTACTTAACTATGTTACTTCCTCTTCGTTTAATTATTTGACAATGTTTAAAAAACAACTTGATTTTTACTTAGTTATTTAAGGTTATCGATCACAAGTGATTTGATCTTAAATGAAACAAATATATTTTGTTGCATTTAAACAAATGGGACGCCATATACTTGGGCACATGTCACTTCAATTAAAAATTGAATTATGCTTAATTTCATTGGGACCTTTCTATTTTTTTATTGTGCTGTCAGATGTCATATAGACCAACAGAAGATGTCTTTAAGATGATTAAGAATGAATGAACGACAGCTCTTTTGTGATGTTAAATAGATGAATTTACACAGCAGATGTTTCCAGATCTTTAGCAGACATCTTACAGACATACGTTATATCTGGGATGCAATGCAGCAAGCTTTGAAACATATTTTCTTAGAAATTGGGCATTTAAGAAGAAATATAAGTAAATCAAACTACATTCCGATGTTATAGTTATAGACCTCATTACTGACATTTGGTATCTTCTTTTATTATGAATCTTATACTGTTGTATAACCAGACTGACAATGTTCATGTGATTTATCTGGTTAACAGAGAGACTTCAGAAACTGAGACACAATTAAAGCATTATGAGTCTTTCAGCAGCTATAGAGAAACACACAAGGCCGACACTGTTGGGTACTGATGTCTTCAGAGACCATCTGAGACAAAAACATCCCAGAGACACACTAGGACTCTATGGGAAACATTGTAATATTCCAACTTTTCTTTGATGAAAATACCAAAAGTGAAACATATGAAATGAACAATCCATCTTCTTAAAAAAAGGTTTTTGTTTAGTCTCTCTGCAATTAAGTGCAACCATGATGTGTGTTGTAAAGATTTACCTGTGCTAAAACTTTTAAAAGTTTTGGACATTTGAGTAACATGTTTCTCATTATTGAAAAAACCCTTTGATGTATCTCTAAATGTCCAAAACTAGTTTAGCAGACACAAATATACTTTAGCAAATGAACATGTTTTTTTTAATGAAAATCCTTACATTTAATATAATACATTTTTTAAATGTATGACATTGAATATTAAAGAAAAACAGCCAATGGGTGCACAGAATAGACAATCATCTCAGAGTGACACCTTAAGAATCTGCTTAAGAAACAACACTAAAGATGATCACATATCACATCATTTATTATTATTGTTTGTTTAAACAGAATTCCCATATCGATTTCATGTTTTATTTAATCATTTTGATGAGTTTATTATCATTACTATGACAAAACGTGAAAAAACATGAACTCATAATTAAGTTAAAAATAGGAAAAACATTTTTAATGAAAAATCATGATAAAATAATAATATTTTGTCTAATAAATCAATAACCCCAAAACCATTATTATTATTATTGTTTATTAATAATATTATTATTAATAAACAAATGACGTCATTTCCTCTCGGCTTTATTTAAATGTGTTATCACATGTTTGCCTTTGGTTAAAACTAAAAGAATAATTATCATAAATATATAAAGTTGAGATGAGAGTCAGCTGAGATCAGCGCGCGCGCAGATTCCTGCACACGTCACAGGAACTCCTCGCAGTCCGTTCTTCTCCCATTCCCATCTGATCCTTTACTATCATCGCTTCATATGGAATAAAACTCAACATTCCAGTAAATGTCAAGGATTGGAGTTTCCCGACAGCGCGTCTCGTGCAGGATTTTGACACTTTTGATTGTTTTTTCCAAACGTTTTCATTGTTAAATTTCTTCTAAGTTAATCTTAAGAATGAAAGTGTTTCATTTCCCCTCGGTTTAAAGCGAGAAGACTTCAGTCTGTAGGAGTTTAATGGGAATCCTATGGGAAGATCCAAACTATCATGATGTTTGCAGGAATGATCACACTTAACAACACAACTCTTACACACAAGATTGATGACGTCATGGGTGGCAGCTGTGACGTGACAGCAGGTAAAAGATTTCATCATATGTTTATTTGTCACATCAGTTTTGTTGGACATTTGTCATTAAAATTGATTATTAATTATTACCTTATTATTAAATTTAAATTTTTTTCTTTATGGAGATTATGAACCATGTGTTGCCATACACAGCTGGGAAAAATATGGGAAAAATATCCATGTTTGCCTTCAAATCTGGATTATTTCCATTACACAAACTTATGTCTTGTGATTTAACATTTCTCAAAGTTCTTATTTTCCAAAACTTTGTTCTGTTTGTGTGTGTTTGTAGTTTTGAGGATCTATAAGAGATTTATTCTCAGATATGAAAGCTGACAGTGCAGTTTAAAGCACACAGAGGTTTGTCATTGGTCATTCTGAACAGGTTTTAGGAGAGAACCCCAGCTGAGAATGGACCTTTCCAAACATAACATGTCACATTTTAGACACAAAAGTGTTCAGAACATCCCAACATCTTGATATTCAAAGCATGCAGAAATGTAAGTATTTTCCCATTTGCTAGGCCATAAAGAATATAAATGTGCTGTAATGTTCTCAGGGTAACACATTGCTCCTTTTGTTCTTTATGGAGGGTGCTGAGAGATGTTCCTGTATCCATCTTTCTAACCGGCAGTTTATATTTAAAGTTGTTTATGTTGAAATAGTTTTGAAACTGTGTGTGTGTGTGTGTGTGTGTGTGTGTGTGTGTGTGTGTGTGTGTGTGTGTGTGTGTGTGTTCAGATGGCTTGTTTCTGGTGTGTGACCGAACAGGAAGTGCACAGAGAGCTTTGCCAGACCTTTTACAGAACTGCAGGCTCTAAATTTAAACCATTACAGGAGGTTTCTTCTCTTTTCCAAATCCAACCTTCATGAACTGCAACATTTGAATCAGTTATTTTTCTTATATTTGTTAAAAACATATTGCAAATGTTCTATTTAATGTATAATTTTAGTATCCAGTAATGTGTGTTGTTTTATATAAGATATCATGCATTGTATATGTTATGTGTGTATGACTTGCAATGCAAAATTGTGAAAAGAACTATAGAAAAAGTATAGATGTACATCTATAGTGGTGTTGTTAACTGACTCTGAACGTTGCGTCAGCTCAGTTGTTTCTCGGTGACTCTTGGTGTGAAGAAAAGAGGAAAGTCTTAAAGAAATTGCCTGTCAAACTCTCACTTCCTCAAAGTTCGGCTTTCACCGGACACATCTCGCCACATGTTTATACTGCTGTGAATCAGCTCAACGTTTCTGGAAGACAATCTGAAACAGATTACTGTCTCCTTCAACGGTCCTTTTCTTTATGAGCGTCTTGACATTCCAGTTCTCCTTTGAGATGTTTGTGAAGAGCCAGTGAGAGTTTGAGTGGAGAGGAAGGGAGTTTTGAGAGCCTCTCTAATCCATTGAGGTAAACTCACAGGAGGCCGGTTTAGGCTGTGTTTGTCTCATCATCTTTATGTTTGAAGCTAATTAACTCATTTATTAGTATTTGGAGGATGATGTCTTTTGCTACCCATGATGGTAGAAGGTCAGCTTTACAAGTTTGTAAAGAACTTTACGGTTTTAGATTGAGTCTGGTCTTTCTCATGATGAGATGAAGGTATGTATTCACTGCGGACAAACGTGAGATTGTGTTTGAAAAGCTCTGAGAAAGAGATTTGGTTTTGCAGCTGTTCTTTCTCTATTCACCGCACACATTGAACACGCTTGCAGTGAGGGTTTATGGATGATGTGTTTGGATGAAGAGCCAAGCACAGCTGCATACAAAGAGTCAATCTCTGACTCTCCCAGTATCCTCAACAGACAAATGTCTTTTTGTTTATTAGAGACGCTTCATTTTTGAGGGTTTTTTCTTTTTGGATTCAGTGATTCCACACACGATCTCTTATGCATTTTAACTCATTTCCTTTTTTTTTGTTTAAAACTAGCAGCAGTATTTTGTTACAAGAAAAGAAACATTTTGTTACTTTGGAATTTGTTAGAATTGAGCTTTTCACATATTCTGATTCTATGACAACTTATTTCCTTGTGATGTTTTTTCTTTATATTGTGTACATGTTATCTAGAAAACAAAGGTTTTTATCTACAAATCAAAAGGATTTTTTAATCTATTCCGAGGCAATAATGTACTAAAAAAAACTGACATATTTTTAATATTCAATACAATCTGATCACATAAAATGTAATTGCAAATCTACATGATAATAACTTTTTGTTAACTTTTTTTTTCGTTGTTTGTACCGGATGCTCTAACATCCCAAAAAATCTGGTGCATCCAAACACACTTGGCAATAAAGTTCCATCTGCTTCTGATTGTTGACAAACAAAGAATTTTTAAAGTTAGGTCTATACTATGCCTTGAGAACTCTTGAGCATGTTCACGGTTTGTTGTCGAGGCTTTTTGTGTTTAATCAGTAATCTCTGTTTTAACAGATGGTGTGACGGACAGCCGTCACAGGAGAAGTTTCAGACGGCCGGGTTACATGCGGACAGAGCCGCTTAGCCAACTAGATGCTGCTGTCAGCTTGCCAAGAATCACGTCATGTGATTCCCACAGAAATTTAGAAATTCATAATCGTGACGCTTCACCCAACACCAGTACTTCTGAATTACGCATCAGCCTTGATGAGAAATGGCTTGGGGAGGCTTTGGAAAGAGAAGACTCTTCAAACTGTCAGGCCACTTCCAAACCTAACTGTAAGGGTTCTTCAAGAACCGTCCCGTCGTGCGATGTTTTTAACTCTAGCTTTAGTTTCATCCAACAATCTCTAGACACAAGTGATTTTTTAGACACAAGTTCAGTTGAGCTGCCTCCATCATTGGACCAACCAAAATCTCAACCTTCAAACTCAAGCGCTTTAAAACATATCCTCCAGTCAAGGATCAGCCCATCAGGAGTGGAGGTTTTTACTTCAGGCCCACTTCCCTGTTCGATCGGTCAGTCCGTGAAACGGAAAGGTCTTCTATTGGATGGAGAGTTGTGGCTGAAGGATCTAAATAGGCACTGGGACAAGCAGATCTCATCCTCTATGACATCAGACTTCAAAGAAAGGGTTTCAGATTGTGGGTCTATGGACGCAGAGGTCACGTCCTCGCTCTCTGTTGATTCTTCAGATTCTACATCAGCATCCTCTGTAACATCTGGCTATGAAAGCGCCACGTCATTCACCAATCACAGTCGCAACAGTCTGAGGAAGTGTGAAGTTGTTCTACAAGACTGTCTGCAAAAGAATCGTGCAAACACAAAGGTCAATGTCATATCTTATCTCCGTTTTATAACATCATAAAACATTATTATAAACTTAAGATGTGATTTCACATATTTTATATGTTTTTATGCTTAATTTCCCATATGTCTACTAAGACTTAATTGTTTTAATTTCAGTAAAAAATGGGTAAAAATCAAATCATGATTTGTTATTTTAACAGTGTTTCTTATCTTTAGATAAAGTCAATGATGTTGAATCTGCAGAGATTGCAGCACAGAGCGGTCCTCGAGGATGACTATGACGCAGGTCAGATATTTCACATCATCAGTGTGTTTTATGACGTTTTTACATCATAAAAAACAAATGTGTGCTAAAGGGATAATTCACCAAACCTTTGAGTTGTTCTGAATCTGTATACATTTCTTTGTTCTCATGAACACAGAGAAATTTATTATGAAGAATGCACATAACCAAATAGTTAATTGACCCTTGTTGACTACCATAAAAGGAAAACATTTTTTACAATTTGTTTTGTGCTGTTAAATACATTTTTTGAAGAAAATTGGTTCAAGAATAGTTTGCTTTCATTCATGTAAATATCTTTCTATATGTTTAACCAAACGGAAAATTTATAAAGGTTTAGAACAACTCTAAGGAGTATTTTCTTTTTGGGTGAACTATCACTTTAAGGCCCAAACACTCACAGATGATATGCTTGTGTTTGTTTACAATTACAGTGTTCTGTGTTTTAATTTAAAGAGAGATTTATGCTGTGGGCCATTGCGTTCTTGATAGACAAAAAGCATTTGTCTTTATGTGTTCAAAGGGAATCAAACCCACAACTGTTGGGTTTATAATGCAGTGGCCCACCAGTTGTGCATTTACATGTAATGTAAATATTGTTTAATTTAACTTGTGGCAGGAAAACCCCAGTGCCATGATTATTTTATATACTCTGTTATGGTGATGAGAGGACAGGAAATCATATATGGTCCAGGAAAGATCACAGTGACAGCGCTTGTCTTTATGTGTGTAGCGGAACGCTTCGGTCAGAAATTGGCGGATCTACACAGAGAGCGAGGGACTCGGAAAGCTTCTCTTCCCTCCCGACATCCTTCTGTCTCTGAATACCTGCAGACTCTCAGGATGGCCGTACACAGCGCCCTCCACAGAAACAGCTCTCAGAACAGGTGGGGTGGCTTTTAAAACGTTTTGAATCTCTCTGATGCAAATCTGACATGCGTTTAAAGACAAGCTTGACTGCAGGTTTATAAATACAGCATTACATGTATGAAAGCAGGATGGGCTGGAAGTTGCTGGAATGTGCGTGTGCCATTCCAAACACACCAAGTCCTATCCTGTTTCCTGTGTGTGTGTGTGTGAGTGTGTGTGTAGTGTACAGCAGAGTTAAATGGAGATCAGAGAGTGTTGTGAACTATTCTTGACTCAATATAAACTTATTTTTAATGTTTCATTGACTGCAGTCGTATTAAACTGTTAAAGCTCTAACCGTTTATACAAGATTTATTTACAACTAATAGCCATACCTTTGTGTCATCAAAAAATAATAGTGTAGTATACTTTACTACTTTAGTAGGGTAGCAAAATTCATAGATACTATAGTGTTTTTTTACAATATTTTACAAGTGACTATACAATTACTCACTTATGCATTTATATTTTTCTACACTTTATGATAATAATAATAAAATTCTTCAAAATTATGAATTAAAAATTTATCATTTCGATTAAATTTAACATTTGATCATCATCGTCACCTTTTGACTTGAATTTGCAAAAATGTTTTCTTGTCATTTTCTCAAGCAGATTCTTAAGGTCTCACCCTGAGATGCCTTTTTAAAAGAATGTTAAAAGATGTTTTCTTTTCTGCGCTTAAATTGGCTGTCCAAATTCAGTCACCCATTTCGAAAATATTCTAATTAATTTCTAAATAAATTATTTTGTATTAAAAAACGCTTATTTTTGCTATTTAATTAAATTTAGGTATTAGGGATATACCTTAAGATCAAAGTTTATTTAAAATAATAAGAATAATTTCACTCAAGCACACTAAATCTTGTGACCGGTAGTGTACTGTAGATTTTACCGAAGTGTACATTTACATTGTGTAATACTTACCATAACATACTTCAGTTTAGTAAATACTAAAGTATGCTTTAGTATTTTTTCACTTGGGCGAGTGGATGTCGAGTTATTCCAATATTTCTGTCATGTTCTGATCATTATTAATCATTTGAAATGTGTTTGTTCACACAGAGAGAAACATGAAGATATTAAAACTTCAGCTAACTCTTCTGATCAACATGAAAGACGGGAAAAACTGATCCGGGACAAACACAGGATTCAGGTGATTTATGTTTCTAAAAATTCAGGATGACAGATTGAGACAGTGAATGTTATTAAATGCATTTGTGCTTAAACAGAGGGAGATATGTGATGTTCAGAGGAGGCTGGAGAAGCTTCAGGAGGAAAGCAGAGTTGTGGAGATGCAGCTGGCATTAGAGGAGGACATGCCCGTGCTAAAAGACTTTGATGTCGCTCAGCTGCAGCTGATGTGTCGAGCACTGGAAGAAATGATGACATCTGAACATCGTGCTCATCTAAATGCATCTCCAACAGCAGAGATTATCAGGTGAGGTCAAATACTGTGTCCTGATCCGTTGTGATACGAGACTGAGAATTTTATTCAACGATTCTAGTGCATGTCATGTGATGGAAGATATCCTACTTCGTAGTGTTTTGTGATTGATGATTTTGGACTATAAATCTTTTTCACTTTGGATAAAGTGGACTGACTGGTTGGGTGTTATTCCAATAAAATGAGTGATGTTTACTATAATACATTTCTTATACTTTGTTTCGCACAACATGAACAATTTTATAGTTTTAGGAGAATTTGCATCCAGAAAAACGTAACTCTTTTACTGAGGGTGGGTCTAAACCAGCAGGATATGAAGGATGGCTGAACCTTTGTTTTTGATTGTTGTTTGATGGACGCACTTAAATGACATTGCTTACGACTGGCTTGCGTTACTAAATACTCCCACTTGTAGGTTTGAATTAGTTTTCAAAAGTGGCCTGAAGAAAACTTAGCTCACGAATGACAGCCCTCTTTACTCCTTCTATAACTTTGTTCCTGAATGTATCCTGCCAGAATACTTTCTTTTTATAAAGGCACAAATTTTAATAACAACACAAGTTCCCTTTGCTTTTATTAATCTGCAGAACTACAAATTGTGACCCAGACAGTAATATCTGAATTTCTGAATGATAAGTTTCAGTAAATGATTTTCTTGTCTTCTGTGATGTCTTCAGCATGTTCTGGAAATCTTTCTGGTTCTAGGGGTGAATGATGTTGTCTCTGTTCAGGGATGAATAGAAACCTGCACATGACGGTCAGATTCTACAGATTTTGACAAATGAGCAGTAACATCATGTACTCATGCTGACTGTTTTAAATTTATATGCTTCAGTTTGATATTTTATGAAGGTTATTTATGAAACCCTGGAGATGTTTGAAAGCCTGTCTGATAAAAAAATAGAGCTGCTATCGAACATGAAGTTTGATATATTGAAATCCAGATTGAATTGCTCTGTCTGGACTCTACCTAGATTGATTTTTATGTTTGTGAAGATTTATTGAAGGTATAAAGATTGAGGTCATAACATTGAGTCCATCTAAACTCACTCGGCTGAGAGATTGATTATTAAGAATCATCTTAGTGTTTGTTTGAATCCTGATGAATCTGATATTGAAGCAGCATATTCCCTTCTCTTGGCTGTTTTAACTCAAACAGTCTTCTGAGTGGTGGTTTGGTTTTTATTTTATCTTTATCCTGCCCTTCATGGAAATGTCACTCACTCTATACCATAATGAATTTATATTGTCTTCTGCATTACTTCATACCAGGGTTTCAGATGTTTTCAGGTGCAGGTTTAGATCAGTTCTGTGTGCTTAGAAAGATTGTGAAAGGTAAAAGTGTGTTTCATGATTGTAATGTATTTAAGAACATATTAAGCAGGTTTACCAGCAAAGGGTATCATCTTGTATCTTTCATTTTGTTCACAGGGATCATAAATTATTCCGGATTCAGACAATTGCATTAAAATAATTTTATACATTGTTGAGAATCTGTTTGATGATTTTATAAATGTTAAAAAACCCTGATCATGTTTCCTGTCTGTTGTCTCTGTCTCATGACCCCAATGACTGTGTGTTTTTTCACTAGCATGCATATCAACAACATGTGAACACTTCATTTGAAAAAACAATTATCTTCATTTTTATTGTGCATTCTGGTTCATATAAATTTAATGCAGTTTTTCATTTTTAATTTTAGATTATATGATTACTCAAACTATATAGCAAATTAACACAATTCAATTAAAATTTCAGTTTAATAAAATTTTAAAAACATTTTAAGAAAATGATATCTCTGGTTGCTATATATATGTAGAAATAGAATTGCACAGCAATCGATTTTTGAAATTATTCTATTGTCAATTAAATTAATAAATAATCTTCTTATTTTTGTTTAATATTGAGGCTGGGATTGTATGTCAGCTGTTTTTCTTGTATATTAACTATTATGTCATCCCATCTTTCATTGCAGACTTCAGGAACAGGAGCAGGCGTTGAGCTCATCCATTAAAGAAGCAACAGCTAAGGTATGTCATCGGTAAATAAACATTGTACATTAAACAATTATTTTGCCCACATTTAAACTTAAATTGTTTATTTTAAAGAATTATTTTCAAACATGAATGTTATTTCAGGCTTATTTAAATCACATATTTGTGCAAAATTATGACTAATAATGACTTTTTTCAATTTGGATATTTTTTAGTATATTATGTTTATACCTTGTAATTTCTAAAACTGGAAGTGCTACTTGCCAGTGTTCTTTAATTCTAATTTATAATTACAAAAATTATATCAATGGTAAATATAAAGTTTCTGCAAGAAGTGTAGTTTTGGGGGCTTTTTGTTTTATCTTGAAAGGATAGTTGAGAGCAGACAGAAAAGTGTTAAACAGAGCGACCGGGGGGTGGGAAGGGCAAAGGATGTCGAGATGGGAATCAAATTTTAATTACCCTCTACATGCCGGCAAACTAACCCCATGGCCATCAGTGCCAAGAAATGACTCTAAAATGCAGTTATTGACCAGAATTAAGTGTTTAAAAGCTTTATCCTTTAAATATCTTGTTTTTAAGAATATTATTTTGCGGTATGATAACTTTGTAAGATAAGAATTATTGGTTCCCATAGAGATGAAGAAGAGTCAAAGAATGCCTGTAGCTCTCTTATGTCGACACATATTCCACTTAGTGGCTCTTTATATGCTGTGCAGTTTCATGTTCTCACACAGAGTCACATGTTCCTGTGGTTAATATTTGATTCAGAGTATAACAGTGGGGTTTGACTCTCTCATGACATTCACTGACAAAATGAGTTTTCTTCCTCCTGTGAGTGCTTTGAAAAATTGTCACTTATCTGAGAGCTTCAGGCTCTCACTCTCTCAGTGTGAGAGTTTCCCAGTTTGTCAAACTGGGATCAGTGTCATTAAGAGTGGAAGCCCGGGGCTGTGTGTGTGTGCGTGTTGGCACAGTGGGTAGATCTGTAGCAGGAGGGGTAGAGGTGAAATGACTGAAAAATGGCACTGGGTAACTTTGTCCTTCAGAATGCCGTTATCTGATGGCACGTATGTCTGCAGGAGGTCGCGTGTCGTCTGCCAGAACATCTGCCGCACGGTGTTTCCTGATGTTTTGTGCTGCATGATTGCGCAAATATGTTCAATAGTTCAATGCAAATGTCCTCATTCTAGGACTGTGTAATCGATTTTAAATTTTAATTTTGGCTTTCAATAATTATGAAAACAAAATAATTAAGTTGAAACCATTATTTAGTCGGGTTCAGTTTTAAATTTTTCTATTATTTATATAACATTTATTTGGATTGATATACTCGTTTTATTATATGATTTGTTAAAGTTATTTGTAAATTTATTTGTTATTGCGTTAAATATAACATTAGAAATGTGTTGTTTATTAATTTGTGGAAAAAATATATCCAATTGCCTTTTTTAGATCTAAAATATAACTCATTTGTCAATGTCAGTGTGTAATCATGTTAAACATTGTGATTGCAACATTGGGCAAAATAATCACGATTATATTTTTTTTCGTACAGTAATCTAGCAGCCTTACCCCAATATATCCCATATGTCTATATATTATATGACAAAAATGTCCCAAAAAAACATCTATCCCAAAAACCTACACAGCCATCATAAAAAAGAGTGATGGTCTATAAGAGTTATTCAATGTTTACAATTCTCACATTTCTTCTGACTTGTTCTTATATTGTATTTTTTTTTACAAAGACATGTTAGATCAATGGAAGTCAACGTTGTCTATGGGTCATATTTTTTGTTTCAGATAAGATTTAATGTTCTTTTGAATTAAAACAAGATGTGTGATAGAAAGATCATTTATGTCCACAAAATGTTTGTTATCCTGGAAATCACAAATGAAACATCCAGCTGATCTGTGTTCTGTACTGTAGTTATATGATGTATTTAAATGATATAAATAACTGCTTCTTCTCTGCCATATGTAACATCTCATCTCTCATTTCTCCTGTCTCTACCCATTTCTCAGGTGCTGATGAGTCAGAAACTGAGTGCCGGTCTGCAGAGGAAAGTTAATGAGACTGAAACGCAGCTGTTGGCTCTTCAGGAGGCGAAGCTCGCAGCCATCTCAGGTACTTCTCCATCACATCTCTTCCTGTGTTCACCAAACCCTTTCTCTTAGTGGGACAGATCTCACCT
The DNA here is from genome assembly GCA_033220385.1 of Triplophysa yarkandensis. Taxonomy (NCBI): domain Eukaryota; kingdom Metazoa; phylum Chordata; class Actinopteri; order Cypriniformes; family Nemacheilidae; genus Triplophysa; species Triplophysa yarkandensis. Next base: position 6,910,772 of record CM065665.1, read on the forward strand.
TTACTTTGAGCTCTACACTAAGAGATAAAGTAATATAATATAATAATAATAAACAATGTTCTTTATATTTTGAGTGTAGAGAACAAGTGTTTTATTGTTTTCTCAGGAAATGATTTCAGCAGTACTAAAGAACTGAAGACAGAGATCAGGAACGTGTATGGAGAGAGAGATCGTCTGGAGACGCTAATGAAGAAGCTGCAGATGTTGAGTACAGGCAGTGCACAGGAACTCACCCGCATGAAGCAGAAACTAAACCAGATCAAACTAAACCTGCAGCGACGAGATGCTCAGAGTGGTGAGAAACAAAACTCCAAACTCTGACAAACGCATTTTGAAAGTTCACCTTGAAATGAAAATTCTGTTGTCATTTACTTTCTTCTGCGAAACACAAAAGAACATATTTCGAAGAATGTTGGTAAGTGAAAACCATGGGTTGCCATGGTCTTTTACTGTATGTGGACCAAATCAATGGGGACCAGCAGCTGTTGGTCACCAACATTCTTTAAAAAATCTTCTTTTATGCTCTGTAGAAGAAAGACATTCATTGAGGTTTGAAGTGTCAAGAGAGTGCCTAAATGACAACAGAATTTTCTTTTTAGGATAAACTATCACTTTAAAAGATATCTCTGAAGAACTTCTTATCAGGAAAGAAAAATGATGCCCAAGTGTGCCACTGGGTGGTGATAATACCTCATATACACAGACTCCTATCTCCAGCTAATTTACAGTTAATGTACAGGAATAAAGAAAGGTGTTTCCGTTTTCCTTATCATTTGTTTGGCATCAGGGTTTGTTTTATGTCCAAGTCAAATCCGCCAGAAAAAATGAAATACATTTAAACTCTTTTCTTGAGGCTGTTTAAATAGAGCATTGGTTTATTTCTTTAGTTAACCAGTTAATAATGGTCAGATCTCTAAAAGCTCTCAGGAGACATTTGCCAAATGCAGATTTCATTTAATTTCTTCTCTAAGCATCCGTCAGCTGGAGGAGATCCCGACCGACAGCCAGCGGGACCCTCGCCAGCCCTCGCCCTCGCTGTTAGAAGCATTACACACACACGCTTTACCCAACAAAGAGACCCGGACCGTCTTTGTTTCTGGTTTGAGAGAGATAGTGAGCTAATGATAGGCTGGGAGGGTGAATGTGATACAGAACACAAAAGATGTTGGATGGGAACGCACGCTCATGCAAGACTCTTATTAGCTTATCTTTCTGCAGAGGTAATAACATGCTGACACACACATTTGCTAGAATGTGAAAGCTCAAGAGGCATCCAATGAGTGTTTCGGCAGAGGAACCGGCTGTGTGTGCCTCACTTGTCAGGTGGGGGTTTGTGGTTGTTCGGGTAGTTTGGAATACATTTTCACATTCAGTGGTATTTTTAAACAAGAGTCTTTGTCCAGGCTTGTTGTGCTCTCACTTTCATACGGTAACCGAGCTTCTGAGTGTCTTAATGAGGCCTAGGAGAACACAACCACTTGAAATAAAAATAGAACGTACAAAATACAGAGCGTGTGAGCAGGTAATGAGACGTGAACAAGTTGTTTTGAGATGCTTTTATATATTTTGGGGTTTGCTGGACTGTGGATTTATTTGATCACTATATTCCCCAATGCAATCCTCTAGTGTCCAACCTCTTCTTAAGATACACATTATTCAGACTCAACTGAGGACTTTGAAGGAAGGTTTTTTTTTATCTTTGATTAGATCAGTAGTGAAAATTTTGTCATCATTTACTCATCAACTTTCTTTTTGCAGAACACAACTGAAAATATTTTGAGGAGTGTTGGTACAGAAAAGAATTGACTTGCATTGGTTTTATGTCTTTATAGTGTAATGTAATGGCTTTTGGTTTCCAGGACTCTTCAAAATAACATCTTTTGTGTTTTGCGAAAAAGTAATAAATATTATTAAGAATGATCGTTCAGAAAACTGTTCGTCCCCATTGACTTTTGTGTCCATTTATTACAAGGCAGTTGGGCACCAACAGTGTTTGGTTGACGACATTCTTCAAAATATCTATATACTTTTGTGTTCTGCAGTGGAAAGAAAGTTGGACAGGTTGAAAATGACAAGGGAGTGTGTAAATGTATGTTTGCTAAGTTTAGATATTTCTACAGATGCTGTTGTACTGTGAAGAGCAGGACATTAATCTTGGTCCTCTATTCTGACTCAGTTGGTACATCAGGCTGGTCCTGCACCAGTGTTTCATGTTGTTATCTGTCGATTGTGTTTAAACCTCTTTACACATACAGCTGTGCAGGTTTGATGCTGTTATTGAGCTGTATTACTGATGAAAGCATCACAATAGTGGTAATTCTTGGTGTTTTGTTTGTGAATGATTGATGCATTAGTCTCAGTACTGTGAATATGTGTGAGTTTGATGGTTTGTTTTTGTCTTCCGTTGTCAGTTTGATAATGAAAAAGTGTTAATTAACACAAACAAATTCTAATTTGAAAAAACCGGGCAGCTTTTGTGTAGAAAGACAAGGAAATAAAAGTAGATGATATATAGATTCCGATTTTAAACAATGTTTGTAACTTGCACTCATTCACTTGCACTAGTGTCAATACAACAGAAGCGAATGCTTGCCACTGTCGTAAGTTACGAACTTTCGTCCAAATATATTATTTAGTGTTTATATTAATAAAGTCAGGTAAGAAGTGACAGTAGAGACAATCTTTTTTATTTTTTAAAGATTGTGCAGACAAGAATTAAAGGACAATTGTGAGTTACTCCTTGGATTATAAGTGTTTGTGAATGAATCTATCTGAAAGGATCCTTCATCTCAGTTTTAGTTTGCAATATGTCTCATTTATATCATGTTTGCTCACATATGGTGATGGCTGCACATCAGTTTCTCAGTATGGATGGTGACACACTGTTTTCTGATACAGTGTCTGTGGGATTTGATGCACTCATTTCTGCAGCGTATGCTTATCTGTGGGGCATGACATAAATGGCAGACATTTAAAAAAATGAATTTAGGGTCTGCAGTTTTCAATGAACAGTTTAATGAAAAATTTGTTTTTTTACTTACCCTCATGATATTTCAGAACTGTATGGTTTTTAAGGATATCTAAGAAATGTATGATGATTTTTGTATGCATATGAATATTGTTTTCCATTAAATGATTTTTGGCTTAATATATCATTATAAATAATTAAAAGTTGACTTCAAAGAGTCACTGACTATGTTTATTTTTCTATCACATAGAACATGGTTTAAAAGAAAACACTCAGAAATACATCAAAGTTCTGGAGGAGCAACGTCACAGGTACTCAACTCACTCTCATACATACATATTCACATTTACATACACGCTCACTTAAAATTACTAAGTAACAATTTCCCAAAAATAAAAATGAGGTCATATTTACTCCCCTTCGTGTTGGTAAAAATCTGTATATATTTTTTTTATTCTGATGAACACAGAACATTTTTGGCAAAGAAAACTTTAACCAAACTGTTCTTTGACCCTATCGACTACCATATTGGCAAAAAACCTTAGATTTTTTTGTTCTTGAACCAAAATGGGATCATTTGAAGAATGTAGGATAGCAAAAAGCACTGGGGTAATTTTTATCTTTTATACTGCAATAGTAAATGGTCCAAGAACGATTTGGTTACAAGCTTTTATCCAAATATCTTTCTATGTGTTCATCAGAGCAACTATAGAGTGAGTTATTCATGACAGAATTTTATTTTTGGAGTGAACTGTCACATTGAAGATGTGAAAAGAAGCTAAAGAAAAGAAAACTACTTGGGTATAATTGTCAAATTTTTTGTGTTGATTGTTAATCCAGATTTGACTTTGAAACGAGGAATTCCGCTTTGTAAACTGTTCAGTCTTTTTGTCGTTCATGTTTGGAAATGGATAACATTTGTTTTTGTTTTTTACAATTTTTATTTCATGTTAAAAATATTGGATACGTCTAATGTAAAACCTGGCTCCTGATGAGAATCTTACTGTTTAATTTCATATGAAAAATAAGAGCTCAGCCCTACCCCATTTTTTGACCTTGAAATTGAGACCACATGAGCTGTAAATTTCATGCATAATAATCAAGACGAAAGGTTAAACATGTTAGACAGCCCAGCAAAGACTTTTCCTTCAAACCGCTCGTAATATACACCTGTTAATGCTTTTGTTTTATTTAGCATCTCTTGAAACCCAGAAGCGACACAAATTGTTGTAATTGAAAGGGTTATTTATTGCTGTGCTTAACCGCCGAAATGTAAAATTTGTTAAATTTCAATAAAACACTATGGACGGCCATCTGGAGGAAAGGCTTGGCATATGGTTTCACGTTCTCTCCTTAGGAATAGCACATGCTCTGATGCCAGAAGCGCTGCCTGTTGCCAAGGTGATTACTGTACGAACGGAGCGAGAACGGTACGGGACCATCTCAGAAACCCTTGTGTCTCGCTTTCCCTCAATTTGATTTTTCCCAGTGCGATTGTTCTCCCAGTTACTCACCATGGAAACCCGGCAGCGATGATTCCAGAAGCAGGCAGCCATTACGCACAACCTTAGCAGATCTTTTGTGTTGCCCCTCGGTCAAATAAATGCACCCTCTTATTTTTGTCGGGAGCATTTTATCAGCAGGCAGATTTATTTGTCTTGTAAAATAAACCAGCACACAGGAGTGACTGTATATCTTTCACCAATGGTCATAAATCCGAGCTGTGGGCTTTGAGAGGAAGAAACAGAATTTTTGTCTCTTTTAGCACAGGTTGTCCATGTGAGCTGTCTTGCATTGTTTGCGTTATGTGTTGACATTGAACTAATTGACTAGTTCACACCGTGCACTTGCTGCAAATTTAAAGAACTGCTGGCTGTCAATCAAATGATGACCAGTTTGATATCAGAATACACTGATATATTAAATATGTTAGGTTTGTGGTGTCCTTGAATATTTTCGATTCACGGTCAAGATTAAAGATTCACACGGAAATAAAATTCTTACATCATTTAATCACCAATAATCACAACTTATTTCAGAACTGAATACACTTCTTTGTTTGGTTGAAAATAGTGAAAGATATTTGGAAGAATGTTTAAAACAGTTATTGGACCCTGTTGACTACCATAGTAGTACATTAATGAACATGAACCATCAATGAATGAAATCCTGCAGCATTTATATATTTTACTATGATAGTTTACCATCTACTTATTCATTTTTAAAAATCAAAAGTCAAACGGATTCTGTAAAGATTACTTAAGCTTATGGAAAGATGAATCACCTTTATGACTTTCCCCAGATCACAAAAGATATTTTGAAGAATGATTATAATTGATCCACAGTGACATTCACTCATTTATTTACTTCTTTTGTATTGACAAAAAAAAACGCAATTAAATGGGTAACAATTGCCAACATTCTTCAAAATGTCTTTTTACAAAGACCACAACAAACACATTGATGAACATTTGTATGAATTCGTAATATTTTAAGTATAAGTTGTTTATGTAAAGACATTTGGAGTTCACGGAAAGAAATTATGTATACAGTAATTGTCATGAATGTCAAAATGCAAAAGTCCTTTTGCTTTTTTCTTGGAATACATGACCAATGACAGATCCGTTCCTCTCACTACCCCATTAAACTGAAACCTGTAAATGAATCTCCGGAGGTTCTTGTAAAATCTGAATGGAGCTGCTTGTTCTGCTCCGGATGGGATTTCTGGGATGGGTAGCTTGTTGTCCTTCATGGCCATAGGAATGTTTCTCTCTCTGGAGACAGTGGGTGTGAACACAGCAATTATCTTCTCTGTCTTGTATCTCTGAATGTGAGGATTTACCTTCAGAAGGTGTAGACTGCTTTACCTGCTGTCACAAGAGAACAGCTCCAGTTCTGTGATGTATAAGAAGACATACATTATGTATGTTTATGAAGTAGAAATTCCTCAGCTGCTTGTCAGTTGTAGTTTCTTCCTTTTTAATCTTTTTTCAGTTAATTATTTAAATCTATTAATGAGTTTTACAAGTGGACTCTAAAAATACTGCATCGTTTTTCAAACATCTATTATTTCAGTTTTGAAAATATGAATAATGAAATTAACTCTGCCTCTTGTCATTTTTTTTTAACGGATATTTATTTTCTAAGATACATAGTTTGAAAGAAAACCCTTGGTCCCCTTTGACCTCATTGGTTTTTGTACAGCATTTTTAATTTTTTGGATTCAAACCTTCTCTCAAAATATCTTCTTTTGTGTTTGACTGAAGAAAGAAAGCCAAATTTTTATTTTGGGGTGAACTATCCATTTACAAAGACATTGCAATATTGAAACAAATCTTATAAATGACAGATTCTATACATACTCAAATATAAATACACAAGCTCTTTCAAAACAACTATTGTAAGTTTTGTAGGTTTTTGCAGAACCGGTTTGATAACTTCAGCCTGTTAAAGAATGTTCTATCATGGAATAATGTAAAATTAAATTAAATTAAATTCAAAGTAAGAATTCAAAATATTGGCGTGAACTTGAGTTGGTTCATCGGTTTCAACCGTTGCTCAGATCATTCAAGTTAATGATTTCTATTTTAAAAGATTTGTCAATACTGTGATTAAACATGAAAGAGAGCGTTTGTACACTGTACAGGCGTCAGATCTCAGAATATTTTCTGTCTCTCTCTAGCTGTAGAAGTTCAGCATTAGAGCACATTTGGGAGGCAGAGTTGGAGGCTTGTCATCTTCTTCTATCAAGTCTGGAGCTGCGAACCCCCAGCCTCGCAGGAAACGAGGATCTTCCCTCTTTACCAGTATCAAATATCTCGCCGTGCACTGAGGAAGAAGCGGATTGTGCCATGTTGACTGCTTTAGGTGGTCGCTGGTGCCCGGACGCTAACCTTCAACACTCTGAGTTCACTAAGGTAAAGCTGTACATCATTGACTTTAAAAATATGGACCAAATCATTTCTTTCATGTTTAGGATACTTTGTAGAATACAAGTACATGTACAATGACACTGTGACCAAAAACATTTATTAGCTATTAGAGACGAACAGCTTTGACCTCCTGTCCTTCAAAGAACTGCCTTACGCCGGGATAAAACATATGCTTTATGAAAGACTCTTGAAATGAAAATCTAAAAATAGAAAGTCTTTATTCCCCAGGCTCCCTCCATTTCCATAAAAACCATCCATTTGCTGTATGACTCTAATTTCCAGGCTTTTTTCCTCCTCTTACTCTGCTCATAATGTTTCTCAAACTCATTCTTATATGTTCCAGCTCAGCAGGGTTCTTTTTGTAACTAAGTGAATGTGTTGATCTTGTCTTTGTTTTTTGAAGAACAGTCTCTTCTGCTAACACTGCTCCTCTGTGATGAAGGTGAGATGCTCTTTTTTGTGTCTCATCTCTCACATGCTACCTTTTCCTTCTTACTGATCATTACTCCGGCTTCCTCTTACTAAAGGGAATGACGTGATGAAGAGGTTCGATTGTACAAAAACACAATTTTTTTTTAATAAAATGGCTGAAGATAACAAGCTGATTATGGGAAAACTTGACAAATTATTTTAATATAAATGAGTGATTTTAAAACGATGACTCTGACTTCCTTCATGATTACTGAGGGAAGATAATTAATAATCACAATATAATCATTCTATACAAATCAAAATCATCTTTATTTTTTTATTGTGTGTTCCAGTAATAGACAAATCACACTTAAAGTGATGTTATAAAAATAAAAATGTTGATATGGTCTGCTCCCCCTTTTGTCATTTTAATCTGTCTTCTGGAAAAACAAAAGAATAATGGTAATGTTGGTTATTGGCACCCATTCACATGAATTGGTTTTGTGTTTTGTGAGACATTAGAAGTGAATGGCTGCCACTGATGTTTGGTTATCATGATTTTTCCAAATATCTTATTTTGTGTTCTGTGCAAGATAGAAAGTCATAGAGCAATGAAATGACAAGTGGGTGAGAAAATAATGGCAGAATATAAATTTTTGCGTAAGATATAATTTAAAATCGTCCTGGATAGAGGTAAAGAGAGAGAGAGAAAGAAAGAGTTTTTAATTATATTGAATTAAATTTGTTTAATATATTTTTTTTGTTTGTTGGATTAACAAAATGAACAACTGATGGTTATTAATATAACAATGTTTGCAATGACGGATTATTTCAAATTTGTACTTTTTATTTTCTGAAGACAATACAATTAATACAACTAATGAATATATTACTCTGACATTGACAAGTTAAACACAGGCCGTCAGAATCTAATAAAATATCTTGGTTTCTGCCCAAACAAACCCACGTTAATATTTCTCTCTGCTGACAGGCCATGATAATTGATATTTGTGTCATTTGAAAATTAAAGTGATGAGAAATGAAGCTTTAATGTGTTTTACTGAGCTCTGCTGAACTATTCCATCTGCCTTCCAGTCTTTATTATTTATCTCTGTATAGAATCAGCATGCAGGTACCCGCACACACACACACAGCAACCGGTTTCTTGAGATTTCTCTTTTGTCAGCTTTAATAACACACTGTTAAAAAAAGAGCGTTTTGTTCCGTTTTAATCTCTTGCTAAAATGAATAATTTGTCATGTTTTCTCCTGCAGAAATTAGAGGAGTTTCTCTTCTGTGTGGAAGACGGTCCTGAGGTGAGCAACACCTGTCTTATCATAAATTATTTTGACATTGAAGTGTGAATTAGATTTGGTGTCTAGTCTCTAATGGGGTTTATAAGTAGAGCTTTTATGACCTCTCACTTAAACACACTGTGAATTATATTCACGATCCATCTATTACATTCAGTTATGCTATTTCTTCAGTTATACTGAGTTAATATAAGTCATAGTGTCAAATGATGAACTTTAAGAAATGCTAGAATGTTTCAAACAATGGTTGGGTTAAACATGGACAAACCAGGTTGTTGTTTTCTTTAAAATTGACTCAATAATGGGTTGAGACAACCCAGCAACTTTTATACTACGTAGGCAATGCCTGGATCATTTAAAGGTTCAGTTTGTGAATTGTACTGGTGAACACAGAACAAAGATTGTGGTTAAATTTTCTAATGAAGCATTCTCCGTTTGGAGCTACTGTAGAAATATCACAGTAAATCCCACATAAGAGAACCTGCTGTGTATGTTGATAGAAATAACAGTAAATCATGAAAACATAAGGGATTATTATGTAAGGTTGTATACACACATACATAATACATAGACCCTACTTTATATTGCATTTTAATATAGAACATTTGATTTAAGTGTTTAGTACGGAACAAAATCAAATCAAATTCTCTGCTAAACTGAAAACTAAAAAGCAATTTTACCAAAAGTAAAGACATGAAATAGCACAATAGAATAAAAAGAAAAATAATTACTGTACAGTATATGTAAATAGGAGAAAGGATTAATGTCATGATATTTACCTGTGTATAAGTTTTTGTTAATTTTACATATTAATGATTTATTTTGAATGCAAGCTTAACCACCGGTCATAAGTTTTGGGACATTTGCGTGAAATGTTTCTCATTCTTTTGAAAACTTTTAATATGAAAATATCTGCCTAAATGTCTGAATATAGTTTAATAGACAATACTATAATTTAGAAAACATGCATTTTTCATTACTTTTAAAATATAAAATAAAACAGGGAAGACAGGGTATCTTTAAAAAGGGTGAGACCTTAAGATATTTTTTTGTATTAGCACAATTTCCATAATTTGTCTTGTCTTATTTTATAATTTTGGTCGGTTTATTATTATTCTAAATTGTGGAAAAGTATGACTGCATAGGAGAGTCATTTTCCCAAAATGTTTGACCGGTATTTTACACAAACAGCATACATGATTAACATTTGATAAATATCTTGCATCTGTGACTTAAATCCCAGTTTACATCTGTGGTTTTTTGAATGGGTTTATAGGGACCAGCAGGGAGCAGTCTTGTGTCTGAACAGAGACCACAGCAGTTCAATTTCAATGCATCATCCATTATTTGGTATTTTCTAGTGGCTCATGTGAGAAATAAAAGCCGGCAAGGTCTTTTCAGCTCTGTCCTTTAACCGAGTTTTCTACTTTGCCTCAAAAGGCCGCTGCCTATGATTTTTGTGTTAGTGATTTCTCAAGAAATATGTCTCTCACATTTATCACTGAAGTGCAGTTTTCACTCTCTCTGTGATCTTTATGAATGTGTGCCCAGCATGATTTCCATTATGTCTCAATAACTGTATCGCTCAGACTCTCACAGGCAGTACGCTGGGGCTGTTTATTTTCATATCTGTCCCCAGAGACTCCAGCCTCCTTTAGAAGTGCTTTAATTCCAAGACTCTGTGATGTTAACATCTATAAAAGGTGTTTCATTAGATGGTGTAAGGGATATAAGAACGAACCACAGACCTCATTACAGCCGGCACAGGGCCGGTCCTGAGAGAAACGGGCAGACGTAAGTCTTAAAGATGCCATCAGACTGTGCGAGGAGGAACCGTTGAATCATGGTTTGATGGAATTGGGACAGACCAGACCATGTGGACTTGTCCCACTTACCTGGGTGTCTGGCTCATGCTCACACTAAACTATTGCCAAGTTGCGAAGGCCCACTTTGTCATTTCATGTCTTATAAGGTCAGGTATGGCTCTGAGGTTTGCTGTGGGAAGTTTGATGGATAACTTTACGATTGTAGAAACAGATTATAGTTTGTCAGTAAAGTCTTTAATTGAACAATAAGACATTAAGAGAAAGATTTCATTAGTTGATATAAAGTCAAATATTAATCAGTTATAAAATATATAATGTAATATGATATAGTAAAACATAATATACAATTTAAATTTTTTTCCTTAAGTACATTTGATTTTTGCATAGTAGCAATAGCTTTTAGCTGTGAATACCAGATAAACATAACATATGAACAATTAAAAAGAAAGAAAAGAATAAGAAATCAAGTAAACAGCACAATTAAAAACAAATATTCAAATAAATGAATAATACTACATTTAAAAACATATAAATATATAGAATAAATGATACAGTATAACACACAGTTTTGGTCACTCTTATGTGATCTTGAATACCAGTAGTGCAGAATCACATTGTTCATATATCAGTTAAGTATTTGGTTTACATATACAGCTATCACAAGGGCTTCTCCTGAAATATACAAACTGATGCTCGTGCTCTTCCGCGCTATCTGATTGGTGCGGGATTTAACGAGTATATTACCAATCAAAACCTCATGATCTACTTACGGCTGTAGATTGAATACTTAAAATAACCTTTACGGAAAAAGTGGCTGTACAGAGGGAGTGTCTAGAGCACAAAAATATTACGTCATGCGTCTAACTTGGTTTTACAACTCAACATGTTTAATACCCGAAAGCACTTCTAAAAATAATCATCTGATGAACTGACCAACCACAAATCACAGCAACACTTTGTAACAAGTTGTGTATTTGGGGTAAATATCCCATCATTCCATTAAAGTCATTGATATGTTAATTTGTGTGAAAGATACTAGTAAATGATGCTGTGTTATGTTAGGAGAGTTGATGATGTTCTAACTGTTTCAGGATCTTTGTGGAGAGGAAGCGGAGATCATGGTTCGATGTGATTTCATCAGGGACCGACTGCATTACCTAGAAGATCAGCTGCATACGGCCATGGAGAACAATGATAAAGACCTCGCTCATATCCTTACAAAGCTCTCTGTGTGTGTTAAGCGTGTAAACTGTGTTTATTAATCTAAGCATTTAAAATGTCATCCGTCCCTAGGAACCCCAAAGCAACGTCCTAGTAACTAAAAGCAGGGACTGCTATGTTTGAAGCATTGAAAAATGGAAAAATGTTTAGAGCAGTCAAATATAGCGTCTACCCAAACACATTTATCCCCCTGAAACTGCATAGCAACACCTTAGTTACCACAATAATACCTTGGCTTCAGTGTCCGGTTATACAGTGGTCTTGTTTTCAAATTCTGAACCCTAGAGAATCCAGGTTTCTCTTATCGGTTGTTAGTTTTGAATTAAATTAGATCAGACAATGAGATGACTCAGTTCATCCATCCCATACTGCTAAGAGAACAAATCTTATACGGTCATTAGAGCCATGAAGTAGCATGCAGAAGAAGCCCTTCGTCTCTCTCATCTGACAGAACACGTCAAGTCTCTCTTAGAGATACGTTTGAACGGATCACTGGCAATTCCTCAGAACATTCTCCGTTTTTCTTTTCCAAAGGAATTAAGTATGAGGGAAAAGAAAAGAAAGTGCTTTTAGTTATTCGAGATAATGAGCTCTCAGCTGAGGTTTAAAGGAAGTGACAGAGTGAGAAGGGGAAATGGTCTGCCTGTCACTGTGATGTGAGATTAAAGCGTGCCTTCAAAGGGAAGGTTATGACACAGCAAGCTGTCATCGCTGGGATATCTTCATATCGCTGCCCACCTGTTCGTTCCGAGCGGATCTGAGCTTTTGCAGTGGCTTGGAGAAAAGATTGAATTGATTTTTAGTATCAGATCTTTTTATCCGTGTGACGATAATTTGAACATCCATTTTGAAAAAAATGAAACCACTTAATGTCTTCCATTTATCGGATCACTGAACCGGACTGTTTAATAAAAATGGTATAATCCTAATTCGGTGTATAATTTTTGTTTCATAATGCTCTGCCGAACGTACAAATCATACCGTGATGGATTATAATGCCAAAATGTAATGTGAAATATTGATCCGCCGCCAGACGAACTCACTTCATCTTGTTTGTTTATAACTGCAGAATTTGATTCATCAGCACTTATTGCGATAAGTGCATCCGTGCCAAAAACAAATGAAGTAACAGCCATTAAAATTATCCATTAAGTTGTCATGCCGGCAACAATTCCAGCTTGGGACCTTTTTAGGAAAAGAAACGTCAATAATATCATAAAAAGGATAAGTCAATAATAACATTAAGATTGATTGTATTTGTATCAGTTTTTATTCATCTTGTTGTGAATTTATTAACACGTCCCTTCATATGAATATATCTGTACCATTGTTCAGCAGATAGGTGCAAATGAACTCATGATAAGCCGGGTCTGAGAAACTTCATTAAGTCTTTCCGCTCAGCCGAAGGAAGATCTTGCTTTCCCTCTTTCATAATTCATGAAGTGCTCTTTAACGGCTAGTTAATTATGAATGGGGACAGTCCGAGGCCATTTGGAGAGCAAAACGTGCCCGTCAGGCCCCATCTGCCACCAGAGGCCTCGCTTTGATTTCTCGCTTATCCCGAACACCTACTCCCCTCTGTCCGTCATTGATGCGGGTCTGTCCCCCTGCTCATAAAACCTCTGTGAATTATTTAGGATAGATTGTTTGAATTGAATTTGGTCGATCAGCGACGCAAAGCCTTTGAATTATGGTGCGGCATTAGACAGAGAGGTGTTTCCTGGAATTAAGACATCAGACCAAAGAGGATGAAAGTCAAGTGGTTTACCAAGGTGTGCATGAATGTTATGCGGGATAAAACTGATACACATGTGGATTGAAATACTCTGTAATCAAACAATTTTTATGTGTTTTCTTTAACTCAAATTCACTGTCTTTGGAGAAAGATGTTCAGGAAGTTAAGGCCACGCTTCACCTCATGCTGTCGCATCTGAAGCTTGAGGATGAAGATGATGATGACGAAGATAAGTTTTGTGATGTTGAAGATGGACAAGAGGAAAATGGAGATATAGAAGAAGAACTTTACTTTAGTGATAGCTGGGAGATTTGAATTTACTCTTATATCTTCAGGTGTATGTGTCCAACAGTTTCACATTTGCAAACTTCTCAACCACTAAGCATGAAGTACAGACAGACCTTAAAAATACAGTATTTTCATGAGGATGTTAAAAAGAAGGAAATTATTTAAAGACAAATGTTTAATTTTTCATGTATGTGTCTGGCTGAATCTCAAATGTCACATTTCACCCCAAAATTCAGGAGTGAGCATCTGAGATGAAAAAATTCTGCATTATTTTTATTACAGTAAGCATATCCCTATAATGCATTTACATTAAGGCATTTATATTATTATTAATTTACTCTTCCTGTTTTTTTTCCAGACTTTTTTCTCATGAACTGATGTGTATAAATATTTCTATATGTTTGATTTTGGGGTGAAATAAGATGCACGTGTTCATGACAGATATTGTGTAGCATTTTGTAAATTAAGACTTTATTACTCTATTGCACAATTGTTCTTGTTTTTGTGACTTTTTTTATCCATTTTATAAGCATAACTTAATATTTATGTATCATGTTTGGTATATCTGAGCCCTCAAACAACATATAGTTCCATGAAAGTTTGTCTCTATGGTGTAATAAATTGTGATTTAAATGTTAAATGGGACCAAACAGACCTCTCACAAGAAATCCATGCAAGCTCATGAGCTCTGGATTTTCATTAAACGTGTCTTAACTTATGACTGATCTTTGAACTGTAGTTTCTTGGTTCATGATTTATCAATGTGGTGCTAAGAAGTTAGAACAGAAAACACAATGACATGTACTTTGTTTTCGTTTGTGTCTTTTTAAGCTGTTTTCATTGTCTGTTTAGCATAGAACCATTTGATTTGGTGTTTTTGTTCAAGTACCACTCTTTACAAGCACTTTTATTGTTTATTCAGCATGAAGAATGTGTTTGCATGCTTATTATTTAATTCTGCTCCATTGAGCGTTAAAACCACTTTTATTTTTTACTTGTTTTTCCGAAGCTACAAAATGAACGCCGTTAAATATAATATGCAATGTTTTTTGGTATAAATAGCCACTATAAATCCTTAAAAAACTGCATTTGCAACCTGTTTTATTTTCATGTTTCTGATGATGTCACATCATCTTTGGTTATTGGCATCTTAGGTTATTCGCAAAGAGAAAGGAAAAGTTCATGTATTTTTTGAGTATTGAAGTGATCAGGCAACATTTTTATGTTGATCTTCACAAAAGAATCTGAAGTTAGTTACTATCATAGAAATTGTTTATAATTGTCATACATTGTATTTTTATTAATAGTACAATGTGTTTTGTCTAGATGAGTATTTCTGAAACCAGGTGACCCTTCAAAAATGACACAAAAATAAAAAGGTTAGCTTTAAAATAAATAACATATAAATCCTAATTTTGCTACGAATACAGTATAAAGCTTTCTTATCATGTCAAGAAAATTATATTGAAATGGCATATGTCTGTAACATTTTTATACATCTCTCTGAAGATTGTATTTTCCATCATCTCTAGTTCTGCTATAGCAGCACCGGGTGTCTTCAGGTTATGGTTTTGTGATGTTTATTCCCTCTGGATGTTCATCTGCAGAAATCTGCTCAACAGACATATGGAGCTTTCAGTTTTATCAAATGAGCAGCTCACAGTTCTGCTTGTCTTAAGCCCAACAATGGTCAAATCTCTCTCTGCATAACAGCACAGTCTGCCAGGCATTCAGGCGGCACATCCATCAGCTCACACCTGGCACCGTTCAGCAGACGGCTACAATCTTGTCTCCTAATTGAATCTTTGTTTACGCCATGCTGCTGTTGCTGGGGCCGATTCCTTCCTCCTCTCGTCATGGAAACGGACGGTTTGTCCTGGAGATGAGGCATTTACTTCCTCTTAACTACTCATTTTCATCCTTTTTTTAGGGATTGATGGAGATGTATTTCCTGTAATGTGTGTGAACCTGCCTTGATGTTCTGAGATGCAGATTTTAGGTTTGCACTTATGCTTTGATGTTTCAAAGATAAAATGCATTTCTAAAAATCTGATCAGATCAACATTCTATCTTAAAATCAACCAGATTCCATTTTCATCTATGAATTTAGTGCTTTTAGCAAAATGTGTTGAAACTGTACATTTAATGTTTGCATACACTGAATGTACAGCACCAGCAAGCAAAATGCACACAAAGTGAAGATAAAAACAAAATGATCATTTCATTAGAAGAGAACTTTCATTGTTCTTTCAGAGAAAGCCTGAAATAGCCTTTTAGAAGTTTCACTCTGATAAATGTGAGATTAATAGTAGAAAAAAGTTTTTCTCTTCATTCTTATTCCATCATTGTGCCAATGGAAATCACATTTAATTATGAGAAGAAATCTGCTGGGATTCTCCTCTGGTGTGGGTCCATTTGCCGTAACACACTTCTGAATGTGAACTGACAGACACACAGATAATGAGGACGAGTCTTTACTCTTTTCTCATCATACAATTAAAGTTCTTACTTTAACCTTTTATCTCCTCTCAGCCTCAACTGTCTGTGATTTTGGAATATTAAATGTCCATTACAAGGTCTTTAGCGCCTTTTTCGACAAAAATAAAAGAAATGTTGAAAAGCAGCTATGTGTAACTTTTTTAAACAAAACTCAGGTACCTGTTATTGACAACTACCTCTCTTTCTTGGGTCACTTCATATTGGGAAACTGGTAAACATATGAACTACAGTAGCTGATTTTGTAGAAACTGTCTGGCACACGGTCTGAAAAGCGGTGTAAAGTTACATGTGTTTTCATGTTGTCAAAGATAGAAATCTCTCTAACTTCTCCGCAGATACAGAAGAAGACACATTTTTTGGCACCCTTAGTAAATATGTTTTTTATAGATTGTATTTTTTTCATGTTGTATTCCCCCCCCCTTTCAAATTGTATAACTTAAATGAAATGTTGAAATTTTGCAGATCTTTTAACAGAAGATCAAAAGAAGAAACAGCACTTTTTTATTTTATAGCCTACTTGCCCATCTTTACCAAGGGAGCCAATCATATTTTCCACATTCCAGTAAGACTTATACACAATGACCATTTCTTGTTTTTCTATTATGCAAAATGTATTCAAAATGTTCTGTTCATATAGTCTTTTTAGAGAAATGTGTTGCTTTAAATAAACAAATGTTATTTATAAAATAAAGTTTATAGAAACAATAGATCTCTACCCATGAGGCTAAAGAAGATCCATCAAGCAGAGAAGCTTCTATGGAAATGGGCCTTGAGCATTTTTGAGCAAATAATTAAATTTGACCTGGTTTTAAACTGATAACAACCCGTGGTTGATTCAGATTGTATTTGATATAGTAAAGGAGAATTTCTTCTGAACTTTAATCATTGTATCTTTAAATGTCTTTGTTTTCTTCTGATGTATTTGCTGCAGATACACAGCAGAAGTCACGAGGTCTCATGTGGGGTAGAATGTCATCTCTCTGTCCTCCATCTGTCCTGCGCATACACACATTGAGATCAATAGAGCTGATGTATGAGGCTGGCCGGTCTCTGCTGGTTTAGATGAGTGCTGATCTCTGTTTGTGCAGGAGAAAAAACTACAAGAGAGATGTCACATGGCATGACCTGGCATGACCTGGCATGACCTGGTGAACAGTGTGTGTGGCCTTCTGGTATTTCCCCTTTTGTCTTAAGAATTGAGATGTGACCTTACATACGGAATTGCACTTTTTAGGGCTTACCATAGTAAGTGTAGTTAATATTAAAATGTTTTCTACTACACTGCATTTAATTAAATATTGAGACTATAATGTGGTGTAGAGGTTATACATTCACTATAATTGTAATTATGTCATAAAATTTAGTTTTTTAAGTGGTAAGTCCTGCAAAAATGAAAATTCTGTCATCATGGTTTCTTTAAAAAGATTTTAAGAAGAATGTTGGTAACTGGCACTCATGTTTTTGTCGTTACAATAGAAGTGAATGGGTGCTGCTGCTCTTCATATATCAAAATTTTTCAGAATATCATCTTTCATGCTCTGCATAAGAATTCGAACAGGTTTGAAATGATAAGATGATGAGTAAATTAAGACAAAGTAATTTTTTTGTTGAACTATCGCTTTAAAGTATACCCTATATCCAAAAATCTGTGACTCATTTCAAAGAGATCCATCCAGATTATATAGAGAAGTTAATATCCTGGGTCTACATTAATACACAATACAATTTTCAACGCAAATTAATTTTCCATAGATTTAAACAGTTCAAGAGTTTAAAACAGCTGGTTCATCAAGTGGTCCTCTCCACAGTATATTATACAAACAAAATATCAAATATATATTTATATTTTATATATATTTTAAGGGGATCATCTTTTGTGCTAGTCTGATGTCAAAAACTGTTTTGTTCAGGTCCTTTTCACTGAGAAGCGCATTAATAAAATCTTTTTAAAAGCCTATTTTAAGAGAATGTTTCCTTGACATTAAATTTAAATTTAAACTTAGAAATATGACATTATTTAAGATTTTCCTTTTATTGTAGAGAAGTGTGATAGAAATGTTAATTCTTCTAATCTGCTTTGAAGGCCATTTAAACTAAATAAATTCCAGTTACCAACATTGTTCAAAATATCTTATTTTGTGTTGTTATGAAATGTCACGAGGTTGAGCAAATAATGACAGAATTTCTATTTTTTAAGGAACAATCACTTAAGGCCTATATAGACAACATTTTAAAGTGTCGAGAGAACATAATTAATTCTTCACCAGTTGTCAGTTTATTGAAACAGAAATGATTCTCAACACTCCTTTACTTGATAGATTGACATCACAACCTTTCTGATGAAATATCATTCCAGTGTCGACATGACCCTCATCATTAGATCGGCTAGGAAAGAAGGACATGCTGACCTTGAGCTGTTTTCCAGCTCACAGGACCAGAACAGCCGTGTAGAGGGAGTGAAAGCATATGATGGGCTAAGAGTTTTATGAGGCAGAGCAGGACAATGAAAGACGTTTGGGATGGAAGGACTGACAGGACACCTCAGGGGTGAGATGTTGACTCTTGGCTCTTGTGAATGGTGAGTCACTGAAGCGTTTTGGTGTTAATCTTTTTTTGCATGATGTGATAATGAATCTATCGCTCATGGGCAGACGGTATTAAACACAGTGGGAAGTCATACACAAACACACGCAATATGCTCATAATAATATTTAGAGTCCTACAATAATAAATGTTCAATTTACATTTTAATGTTCTTTTTATAAATTTAATTTCAATTTCAGTTCTTATTATACATTAATTATGTTTTTCCTTTTACTGTTGAGAAGATTCAGTTATAGAAATGTAAAGGTGCCTGTGGTCTGCTTTGATGGCGTGAGGACATCCGAGGTGAAAGCTCACAGCAGACAGACAGTGAGAGACTGTGACCACATCACAGTCAGACAGATCACTGCCGGAGGACGACAGAAACGCTGCCCTGGGATTCCAAGGACACAGACTGAAGAAGGGCTGTAGAAACCACAGATGGTGACCAGCTACCTGCGGGGAAGAATCTAAAACTAAAATGAGCTTTGCCTTCAGTGGAGGATATGAGACAAATACCTGCCACATCAGAATTTAGTCATCTGTGGTTCTGTGACCCTCAGGCAGACAGTGGTCCACTTTACGAAAATCATATATCATTTAACATCTCTGCCTCTGATAAATAATTTATTGCACAAAATCTTGAAGTCCATTAAATGTGAAATTTACACATTTTGTGTAACACTACATTACCCAGTAACTAAGTGGAATGTAAAATGACCATTGGAAGATTTCTCTTGTTCAAAACATGACCCTGTAAATGCCAAAACTCTTAGAAATTAAGGGTTCCATAAAGGGTTGTTTTAAGTAAAGCGACAGTGTTTGGTTAACGTTTATATTAGTTAATGTGCTACTATACTTCCCTTCCACTTAATACAAGTAAACTAACTTTTGATCTACTTTTCTCTGCACTTGTAAACTTGTAAACTCAAAACTAGTGTATTGTTGTATAATGATCATGTATCTATATTTGTTAGTATTGTTAAAGTTTAAAATAGGGTACCTCCTAATACTATGAGTACATACAGTTTTTACATTTTTGGGGAATAGAGTGTACATTTAAATCTTAACATCTCATTGTATTACATTGGTTTAAAGATGGTTCACCACAAAAATAAAAATTCTGTCATCATTTATTCACTTTGACTTTCTTTTTGCTACAGAACACAAAAAAAGTTTGGCAACTGATTGTGGGTCAATTTTAGTCTTGTTGTAGGTAGTTGGACGTAAAAGCAGAAAGTTGCTGGTTCGATCTCATTGCCAGCAGACAGTGATAATTGACAACTGCACACTACTTTTAAGTCACTTTGGATAAAAGCATCTGCCAAATGAATAAATGTAATGTAAATGTAAAGTGGCAACCATTCACAAGCATTGGTTTTGTGTTCATTCCTTTGAAGTGAATATGTGTCACTGCTGTTCATTCACCAACATTCTTCAAAATATCTTTTTTTCAAACACAGGTTTGTAATGACATGAGTGTGAGTACACGATTGCACAATTTTGCATTAGAATATTAAAGTAACCATAAGTGTAAATGTTTTCAATACTTCAAAATATGCTGTTTTTTGTTTTATATAATGCTTTTAATTTAGTAAATGCTGCAGAAATATTGTATACCTAATGGAATCTTTACTGCACCTTTGGTCCCTAAAATACCCCAAACATGCAGAATGAATGATGTAGGCCATGTATGTGTAATTTAAAACTGAAGGTTATGAAATGTGGTTGCATGTTTAATCCCTCTCATGATGACCCATGACATTAATGTGTCATGTAAGAGCAGGTTTAACCTCTTCTTCACCAGAGTTAAGTGTTGACAGCTTTGAGGTTTTATCATTAATACATGAGTTTAGCCCATGTGTTAATATGCTCAGGTCTAATGGATGGTTGGAAGGATTTCATGTGCAATGTGTTAAATATGCTGGATTTAGTAAGTATTTTTAACATGATTTTTATTGGAGCAAAAATTGTTTCACTTTGATAGTTTAAAAAAACTAAATCAGATTTCATGAAAAATTCCTTCAATAAACTTAATGTCCTGGCCCAGTTTACATTCACTGTGTGTGAAATACATTTATTTTGTATAATTTATTCCCTTGAGTAGTTGTTTTTTTAGAAATGGTTTGCATAATCGCACCACATTTCTGTAAGGACATGCTGTGTAATATTGTTTTTGCACGTTCAAACTATAACAACAACAGCTTTTGCATTATGCAGAATGGAAAGTGCATATGCTTGTCCTCATCACCTCATGAGAGACAATGAATGTTTCTGTTTTAGATTATGACACTTTCATCTCAGCCTGAAGGCTCAGAGGACTGCAGGATCTGAGCCCATCACTGAATGACATACGAGGTAATCTGTCCATTAGTTTACAAGAACAACCTGCAGGATGTCTTTAATGTTGTTGACAGAGCACTGTGTGGTGTCAGTGTTAAGCACAGGAGATATTTCTATCTGCTTCATGGTTTGGCTTGTGGCTATAGATGCTTTATGAATTTAAAGCACTGTTTTTTCCCCTCTTTGTCACTGACCTGGTTTTGTGGAAGCGCTGTACGTTATGAAATCTGCTGATGTATCACTGTCTCATGAGAGAATGACTCGAGGGCTTCAAAAACAATATATCTGCAATATATCTCCTCCAGTTTTTCAGAACCGAGCAGGTGAATCCAATATTTCAAAGGCTTTCATG
Source organism: Triplophysa yarkandensis (assembly GCA_033220385.1). NCBI lineage: Eukaryota > Metazoa > Chordata > Actinopteri > Cypriniformes > Nemacheilidae > Triplophysa > Triplophysa yarkandensis. The sequence goes on from CM065665.1 coordinate 6,932,243, forward strand.
ATTGGCAGAACTGTTTTATTTATTTTTCCAGCAATATTGCTGTAGTTTCTCATAAAATATGAATTTTACCTTCATCTCTGTATATTATACATAAGTACATAATGAACAATAATTTAACATTTCCTTAATATTATCTTACAAAATTTTCATACTGTGCTCTGTCTCCGCCGCAATTTTGGATTTTTAGCCACTTTGGACTTAAAAAATAAAAATTATGTCATTATTTACTCTTGTCTTTGATCAGGTTTGGCTTTTTTTCTCCCACAGAAACACAAAATAATACATTTTGAAGAATCTTTATTTTTATTTATTTTTATTTATTTTTATTTTTATATATTTATTGTATATATATATATATATATATATATATATATATACATATATATATATATATATATATATATATATATATATATACATATATATATATACATATATATATATACATATATATATATATATGTATATATATATATATATATATATATATGCCCCTTATGTTTATATCGTTTGATTATCTTTGTTGTTTTGCTATAATAGATGATTTCTGTAAATAAACATCACATTAGCATTAATCATAAAACAGGTTATCAACTCTGAATGCTTACAGTGCAGTTTATATTTTTATTTATACACCATTGCAAAATATCCAAAAAAAAATCAGTATTCACTAACATTGTATTGACACAAACCACATCTATCAACATTCTTCAAATTATCTTAATTAGTTTGTTTCGTTTATTTAGCTTTGTAGTGAAAATGACCCGGACAACAGCAGAACTTTTTTAATTAGTTAAATTTTACTTTTGATTCATTGAAGAACCAAACATTCTTTTTCTATGACAAGGCTGAAAAGAATCCTTAAATAATTTTAATTTATAAACTATAATGTTTGAGCAGAAACAAAGAGAATCTCAGACGAGAGGAAGTTCACATCACTATTCCTCTCACAGTCTGTCAGGTCATGAGGTCAACAGACTCAATCTGTCCAAGCCGGAAACAGATCTTCATGAAGAGAAAGAACAGCCAGCAATTCTCTCCTCACAGAAACTCTTAAGGTCATGATACTTGAATGAAAAAATGACTTCTCATAAACGGTAAACAAAGTATTAGTGCACAGTAAAATCGCCAGTGTTAAAAAGGGTTCAATTAACACTCATAGTTTATATTTAATCCAAACTTCGTGATGAAGATATAAATAACACTATTTGGAGTCCTCAACTATACATAAATGCCATTAAAGGTACAAAGAACTCACAATTAGTTATAATATTTAACATGTTGCTTCGCATCTTTCCTCGTGTCTGAAAAACTATTTTTTTGTGGATGGGTTTCATTCGTTTTTTAATTAAGGGCTATTTTCACATCCATTAACACTTTACAGTCTTCATATATAGACATTATATAATTATATAAGAACTCTTTTATGTTCTAAAAAGAGAAATCCCTTTTCATATGCTGGGTCTTATTGCTTCAATAACAATAATTACAATAATTACAATAATTAGTCATATTTGAAGCTCAGAAGGCCCCCAAATATAATTCTGCTCAGGGCCCCTTGAAGGCTTGGGCCGGCCCTGCCTACATGGATACATTTACTGTAAGTTATATTCATGCATTAGGCCTGTGTAGGACCAGTGCAAATTGCCCCTTCCAAGTAGATTTGCAAGGTAAGAAAAGAATTGTCAAATTTTCATGTGTGGACAGACTAAAGAGGGATGTTCAGACAAAATGTATCTTTGTGTAGTTGTCTCTTCCTTTAGTTTGTGTATTGATTGCTTAATCTGCAACTTTTCTGTGGCTAACATTTATTAAATACACAGGAAAATCCATGTGTATCCTGTGCATAAGTGCAAATAACCTTCTTGATTTTTTGACTGCATAATCACAATGTGTTTTTCCCTAATTTTTTCTCATCAGCATCATTCTGGGCTGGAGCTGAACCCACAGGGACATCAGGTCTGTTTCATCCATCGGAATGATGATTGACTTTTGCATCAGCATTGAGAATGTGCGCATATATATGCAGTGAGTGTCAGGATGGATTACGGCTGCTGAGGATCTGGCATTCTGATTTGGAAAGCAGGTGCTCAGGGACAAATGTCTTATTACTGCTGCCCAGCAGGATAAAGTGTGTCCTGCCAGCACACACGCGCACACTCAGACTCACACATACACAGACGCACACACACAGGCCTTAGGATTAAAAGAATGACCTCCTCAGCATCTCTCAGTGACTGACTGTCATCCTCAGCAGAGAAGTGCAGAATATCTACAGACTGGAGGTATTATCTTCATGGTCTAAAGTTTGTTGTGTTCACTGTAGTTTAGTGTATTTTACTTGGCTGTCCATCTCACCTCTGAAGTGATTTGTGTGTGATGATGGGAAATAATGAGAATTTCGTGGCATTTGTCAGATAGAAACTTCACTGAAACTTCAGCATAGTCCCGCCACAAGTTTATTCTATATTTGGTTCAAGTCCTTCCTTTAATGTTAAATTAGTTTGTTTTATAGAAAGTGTTTTACCAACTAAATGGATTAATAAATATTAACTATAGTTCTGTTATTCCCCTGTAAGAAGTAAAGTATTACTGTTCACTTTTTAAAGTATTTAATAGTATAACAATTCTGTAAAACCTAACTGGAATTTATATAATATTTAAGCATGTTTGCATTAAAAACAAAAGTTCGAAATGTATTAAAAAAGGGAATTAGAATGAAATGTAGAATTTAATTAATTAAAAAGAACATCATTCAGATCCAGCAGTGATTTTGTCATGATTCTGCCTATCTTGGTCATGTTTTTCCTGATTTTGGCAGAATCTTTTGTTTACGAGTTGTCTGCAATTGGGTTCTGTCAACACAAACCTCGTGACAGAATGAACCAGCCACTCAAGAACCCAGCAGACAGCTCTCAAGAACCCAGCAGACACACTGTTCGTGTCTTTGGGCCTTCTTGTGTGTTCCAGTCCGTGGCCCTTCAAGTGTGTTCGTGTCTCTGGGCCTTCCTGTATGTTCCAGCCTGTGGCCCCCTGGTGGATTCTGGGTGAGGGCCCACTGGAATCTGTTCCTGTCCGTGGCCCTTCAAGTGTGTTCGTGTCTCTGGGACTTCCTGTATGTTCCAGCCTGTGGCCCCCTGGTGGATTCTGGATGAGGGCCCACTGGAATCTGTTCCTGTCCGTGGCCCTTCAAGTGTGTTCGTGTCTCTGGGCCTTCCTGTATGTTCCAGCCTGTGGCCCCCTGGTGGATTCTGGGAGAGGGCCCTCTGGATCTGTTCCTGTCCGTGGCCCTTCATGTGTGTTCCTGTCTCTGGGCCTTCCTGTGTGTTCCAGTCTGTGGGCCCCCTGGTGGATTCTGGGAGAGGACACTCTGGATCTGTTCCTGTCTGTGGCCCTTCGTGTGTTCCTGTCTCTGGGCCTTCCTGTATGTTCCAGTCTATGGGCCCCCTGGTGGATGCTGGGTGTGGGCCCACTGGAATCTGTTCCTGTCCGTGGCCCTTCAAGTATGTTCCTGTCTCTGGGCCTTCCTGTACGTTCCAGTCTGTGGGCCCCCTGGTGGTTGCTGGGAGATGGCCCTCCGGAACTGTTCCTGTCCGTTGCCCTTCAGTTGATTTTGTGTCTCTGGGACTTATGTTATTTTTGTGATGGTTTTTTTGGTCTTGTCATTGTCCCTGTCTGGTTTGTTCCCCCAGTCGTGTCCCCTTCAGGGTTACTAGGTGTTCCCTGAGGGGGAGGTGCTGTCATGATCTGGTCCTTCTTGTCATGTATTCTCTATTATTGTGGACCGGGTCGTGAAAGCACCATGTCCCTGTGCTGCTTGTTTTTATGTCATGTTCTGTTTGTCGGCTCCCTTGAGGAACGCCAGGATGTCGTTCCTTAAGGGGGGGGTTCTGTCATGATTCTGCCTATCTTGGTCATGTTTTTCCTGATTTTGGCAGAATCATGGCAGATCTGTTCTGTGTGAGTGTCACATGGCATTGTTTAGTTATGACATGCCATGTGCGCTCTTGTCTCGTCTCTTGACCCCGCCCCCTTGTTTTTCTGTCTATCTTCCCGCCATTGTTTCATTCCCCACACCTGCCCCGTGTCGTTATCCCTTGTTGTGTTTGCCCTATTTAAAGCCCTTGTGTTTTCTGTCCTGTGCTGGTTCATCACCTACCTGTCTGTGGTTTTCTTGCCAAGTTAAGTTTCTTTTTATCTTGTTTACCCCCTTGAGGGAGTTTTCGTCATGTATTTTTTGTAGAAATAAACCTTTTGTTTACGAGTTGTCTGCAATTGGGTTCTGTCAACACAAACCTCATGACAGATTTAGCACCGGAAAGAATCATCAAGCAATCGTTAGGTCAAAAATTATTAGATATTTCACCCAAAAAAAGGAAAATACTTTCATCATTTACTCATCCTCATATATGGTTTTCTAATGCAGGACAAAAAGAAGGTATTTTGTAGAATGTTGATAATCGAACACTGAACCTCATTGACTTCTATAGTATGAACACACAACCACTGGATGATTAATGAAAATGGTTAATTAATTTATTTTTGGATAAAAATAAAAAATAATAAAATTTTTGGATGAACTCTTGAACTGCCCTTGGTTGATGTGGATTTAAATTAAAAAGTAATGCAATTCATTTTTGACAGGTTAATGAGTAGGTCATTTAAATACCGTGTTAATAGTGCAATTGGTAATAAATTACTTTGAAGTTACTGAAGTAACTTCCCCAGCACTGTTATATAGAAAGGCTAGCACTTCGAAAAGTTTTATAAGACCTTGCCACTTTGAGGTTAATGATGCGGACAAACCTTTAACACTACAGATGAGCAGCTGTATTGCTGATGTAAACATCACAAATGATGAAGTGTTAAAGATTAATCACATCCTTCTAAAGGCCATTAAATGTTAAAGAACAAGAGACTCGAGTTTCTTCTGTAATTATGATACTGTGTAATAACATCATCTCTAAAATATCACAAGGTTGATGATCTGCGTTTTAAAATTACAGTAAACAAATCACAGCCGGGAGAGAGAGTCCTACTGAAAATGTAAAGAAATTTTCAAGAAAGTGAGAGAGTGACCAATGATGTCAAAATCATGTCATATTAAGCCTAAAATTGTAAGGAAAAAAGGAAATCATATTCATGTATTTAAAAAAAATATATTATAAAGTTGAATTTATAATATAAACAACCTTTTTATCTTTAAGGAATTTTTTTAAAGATTTTAAAAAACTAAAAAAAACTCCTTTTGGGTCTGAACTCAATTGTTATATGTTTTAACGAATAGTTGTACAGCATCATATAAGAGGTCAGTTTGTGTCAATGTCAGTCGACTTCAGCACATCTCACATTCATCCCCAGAACTTCTCAACATAAATACTGAATAAATCAAGCTATTGTCTTCAGGCTACAAATGTTTCTGTGTTGGTGACCTGTGGGGTTAAAAAAGACTGAATCATTTTCATTTTGACCTTTTCTCTTCCTGCTTCCTCCTTTTGTATTTTCATAATAGATAATAGTTTGGAATAATACGGATTTGCTTAGTTTGAAAAGCCTTGGATATGAATGTTGTGACATGTTTAAGGTTAAAGGAAACCTGCTGTTGTTTGTAAGTATGTTTCTGTCAAATCTGTTTTCAAGGAAAAAATTGTATAAGCTCAAACATTTCTTATCATATGCACATTAACCTAGATGATAGAGTCTGTGGTCACTAAATGCTTTACTTTAATTTCATTTTAATTAGGACAAACTTATTTGTTTCTCAGTGAAGTCTCCTGAACTAAAAAAGAAACATCTGAGAAATATTATTTTCCTCTGTGTTCTGTCTCCTACAAGGACTTAAGGTTAAAGACAGTGTTGGCGACTGTACCTCCTGGCATCCTCCTTTGTTATATCCAGACAACATTGAATACAGTCTGTAAAATCTTTTACCAGAGATCAGTTTTGAATTCCTTGATTAATTGGAAATTCCCATTTCAGTGTAATTGATTTAATTCCCTGATCCGTACCGAGAAATGATGTTTGACTGCTGATGGTCGACCACCCAAAGAGAATGAATGCAAAGTTATTCACAAAGCATTAAATACAAGAATCAGCACTATACACCTTATTTATTTTCATTTCTTGAAGTAATAAGTGTATATATAAATGTCAAGAAGATTGGATTGTTGGATTGTTTGCTGCCATTTTTAAGGTATTTTGGTCAGTGGGGATGACTTCAAAGACATTACATAATGAACTGTGTTTTTTTTAATTAGAATGCGTTATTTCTATCTACATACACCTCGGATCCTCCTACATGGAACATGCTGGAATGTTTCTAGTCAAAAACTTACAAACTCAATGCTTAACCACTAAACAGAAACCATAAAATCAGAAAAGCTCTCTATACATAAGATCTTTGCTCTACTTTACATGAATGCATTTACATTTTAACTTATCTTGCATATTCCTTTCGAAGGTGAAGGTCATGGCACACACCGTAATGAAGTTAAGTGACGTGACGTATGGTGTTCCATACTTGGAATTTGTGCTCTGCATTTAACCCATCCAGAAGGTGAACTCACACACACGTGAACAAACACCCGGTGCCTTGCTCAAGGGACTCACCTCATTCGTGGTGTTCCCGCTCGTTCCGAGTCTCGAACCAGCAACCTTCGGATCACAAGCCCAAGACTCGAACCACCAGGCCACGACTGCCCCTTTCGTCAAGCCAACACCATATTATTTCAGAAGCTGTTGTATCCTTACAAAGATGTTTTTGAATTATTAATTTTAGAAATTTTTGTCCTGAAGTAGGTAAGGTTCTATGTATAATTTACCTCCTCATAGTCTCATCAGAAGATGCTTTTAATGTCTTTCTCATTCTTGTCTTGAGAATTATACACCTGTTCCTGTCCTCATTTCAACCATGAGTCCCTTTCTTTCTTTCTTTCTTTCTTTCTTTCTTTTTTTCCTTTCTTTCTTTCTTTCTTTCTTTTTTTCTATTTTTCTTTCTTTCTTCTTTTCTTTCTTTCTTTCTTTCTTTCCTTCTTTCCTTTCTTTCTTTCTATTTTTCTTTCTTTCTTTTTTTCCTTCCTTCCTTCCTTCATTCCTTCCTTCCTTCCTTCCTTCCTTCCTTCCTTCCTTCCTTCCTTCTTTCTTTCTTTCTTTCTTTTTTTCTCCTATAATAGCTAAACAGTTTGAGGTAATGATTACTTGCGTATGAATCAAGTGTATATCTTTTTGTGAAGGTGAGAACCCTTACTGACAGAAGTGTTTATGTGAAAAATATATAGGTACCTATTTGTACATCATATGGCTTCGAGATATAAACATAATAATCCTCTTCTCACATTTCCCAGTGCAATAAACACACACAAACAAACACATGAACACACATGGTCTTCACACCACTCTCAATATTAAAAAACCCCTGACAAGCAGATGGTGCTCCAATTTCTCATGTCCGCATCCCGCCAATGCCTCTCCGTATGACCGCATGCTTCAGGCTACACTAATAACATGACTGTCATGTGAAATTGCTGGTGGAGAGAGAGAGAGAGAGAGAGAGAGAGAGGAGAGAGAGAGAGAGAGAGAGAGAGAGAGAGAGAGAGAGAGAGAGAGAGAGAGAGAGAGAGAGAGAGAGAGAGAGAGAGAGAGAGAGAGAGAGAGAGAGAGAGAGAGAGAGAGAGAGAGAGAGAGAGAAGAGAGAGAGAGAGAGAGAGAGAGAGAGAGAGAGAGAGAGAGAGAGAGAGAGAGAGAGAGAGAGAGAGAGAGAGAGAGAGAGAGGAGAGAGAGAGAGGATAATTAGAGCAACCTCGGTGAGACAGGAGAGCATCACCATGTCTGGTTCTACTTCATGCACACTAGAGACTAACAGAAGACTTTGTTCGGCATTCCTCCTGCTGAATCCATTATGGCCCGATCTAGCCCTAGTAGAAACAACAGAGACGTCAATAAAACGTACAGTAAAAATCATGAGAAAAATATGATTTTACATTTTTGTGTTTTTTTTAATCGCTTCCAAGCATGACAACATAATCCAAAAACGCTAAAGTCGGACATTGAGCTGAGATATCAAGCAGGATAATATCACTTGGAAATCTGTTGACATAAAGGTGAACATCTGCAAATGTCCCTTAAGCAATCACATACCATAGTAATACCTTGCTGAACCTTAGCATTGTAAATAATAGACTTGAAGGTGTCATTTCAGATCAGTTGCATATATCAAATTCAGACTAAAGGTAGAGAAATAGAAGCTGATTTGCAAAGGCCTCATTGTTTCAGCTGTATTCATGTATAAAAGCGTCTGGCTTTGAAGCTGGAGAGACAGCTCAGGGCCAGGAGACGTCTGGCATCGGATGAAATGATAGAGGTTTATCTTTAGGGAAATGAGTTCATCAGAAATGCATGTGCTTTATGTTAATACACTGATGGTTTTTAGAGCATGAGGTTTCAGGCATTCTGTTCGTCAGGTTAGGGATTATGTAAAATATGTAAGATCCGAAGCATAATGTAATTATTTTAATTATATTCAGATAATGGACCAGGAGATGGTTTTTATGCATTCACATTTGAGTTGAGACTCAAGGTCAAGATTCACACCGAAAGCATCCTCATGTTCTCAAATGCTAGTTTTATGTCGAGTGTTACTTGGTTTTGTCAGTGTAACCTTTACCACATTAACCAACATAAATCACATTATAAAATGTTCAGGTTTTGAAAGACTGAATTCCCAGAGGAGTAAGGATAAAATAATATCAGATTGGTATCCGGTTTATATATTCAAAGAGACATTCTTGCTAATAAAATATTCATTAGTTGTATTGTTTGAGGCCTCAACTATACATTAATGCCACGCTTGATCTTAAAAGAAGGAATTATTATTTTTATTATTTACCTTTTGATTTGTGTCTCTCCTTACGTTTGTAAAACACTTGTAATTAGTACTTGAGAACGCCTCCCAGTGTACTCGTTGTCCATATGATTTGTGTTAAAGATGATAACTACCTTTAGCTTGAACTTTAGGATTCGTAACTTCACAGATCATTTACAGGTACTTACAACACACAAACACACAAAGGAAATGTAAAATTATGTTTTGAATCTTATGGGAAAATTTGATTAATCTAAAAAAAACATATTCCATATATAATCCACATATGATCTAATATATAAGTAAAAGATAACTTATATTGATTAATTGTATATCTTTTTATATATATATATATATATATATATATATATATATATATATATATATGGAAAAGCATGCACTAATAAGAATATTAAAGTGAATAACTCCTTTAAACCTGTACAAGTTTGTAAGTGAACTGCAGTGATTCAAAACCAATGAAAGTAATTTTGTTTCCATCATTCTTAAAAATTTCTTTTTAATAAGGGCACAGTTTTCACTTTTTGACCAGAAGCATAAAAGTAAATGTTCCTACTTTTTGTTGACTTTGTCTCTTAAAATCCTTTTTACTTTCTCATTTTTTTTTTCTTTGTATCTTGGCTTTTGTAGAGTAAAAATAAGAGAATTGGATCTTAAACACAGGATATGCTCTGCGTGAATCCATCAAACACAGGCAGAAAGGGAGGGTGGATGGTGCAGCCGTCCCGCTGAGCTCAAAATGCTCCCAGATGGAGCTTTGACATGTTTGACGGGTGGCCGCAAATCTCCTGTGTCAGTATTTCCAGGGGGATGATTATTTTTAGGGTGCTTTATTTTTCCTCAGGTGCATTTTGCACATTTCTGGCTTGTTGGTGTGGCTGGAAAAATATAAGTGAACTAATTGGAATCTGTCAACGTTCAACCAACAGCTTCATTAGAATGTCTTCAGCTCCAGGGCTGATCAATGATAAATTATTTAAACATTCGCTCGGGCTGTGCTGGCAGGTGGATAAAAATTCAACCTCAAAACTTTTTTTTAATTAGTTGGTAATTAGATTTTAGATTGTGGAAATTATTCAATTTGAGTTGATCAAAATGAGAGTTTGTTGGTTAGTATTGTAGTGTATGTCGCTCATGTTCAGACAGTCAAGTTTAGTTAATTACATTATATTGGTTTTAATCAATAGTCTTTCATTTGTCTTTCGTGTATTAAAAAAGCTTCTATTTAGAACCATTGAGATTTCTTGCATTTAATTATATCAAAATATTATATTATATTTAAAATATAAAACATTTTATTTCATAGATTGGAAATCACTTCTATTCTTTTTCAAGACAAAACACCAAGATACATTGCTGAAATAAATTTTTTTTATAAAAAGTTTTGTTTGCTACAATGAAATTGCAGATTTCTTGTTACATTTTATTAATTTCATTTTTTATCTAAAATGCCACCAACCTTATTGAGACAGGTTAACTTAACCCAAAATTAGAGACCAACGGTATCCCAAATTTTACAATTTCTTGATAGACACTTTGACCCCAAAATTGATGAGATCCTCTGCTGATAAACAATGTCAAAGCATGAATGATCTGATCGAAAAACTATAACATCTAGGGGTTTAAAGATCAACAGCAGTCAATACACAAATCCAAATGTCTGAGTATTTATGGCGGCTATAGATTTGCACAGAGCTGGTGAATATACAGTCTGATGACAGAGGTCACACCCCATAAAGCAACATGTATTAATTTCACAACGCTTTGAAATGATTGGATTTTTCCTATTTAAGATGGAGACCGTTGTGTCAACCACATTACGAGAGGTCAACGTGTAAATCAATGATGAATTAGTTGCTTAGTGAGCATGAAATCCGTTTCAGTGAATGTGTGTGTGCCATCTTTAGATAGAAGAATTGGTCATCTTCAGACAGTTTAGTCACTTGTGAAGTATAACTTGTGGTGAACAACCAAGAAATAAGATCTAATCATAATAACTTAGTAATATACAACTTAAAGTTATACGATATGATTCAATGGCTAATTAATCAGCATTAACAATCAGCATCACTTCACAAATGATGACAAAGTATTCAGTAAATTGGCTTGAAAAGCATGTTTGAGACTGTCGGCTTGATTTTCATGGTTAAATATCAGTGAAGCGATCTTTAATACCCATTTTGAACATTATGAAGAAACACATTGAGCATACTATCCTTTCTCAACCCTAATTCTATGTAACTGTTGCGCTTTTATTCTAAATGATGTAACATTTACTTATAATAATGTTGGCATTAAGTGCTTTCGAATGTATGGTAACGCACAGTGGTAGAGGACAATTTGAACCTTTCTAATACATACGTTAAAGAGATAGTTCACCCAAAAATTACATTCAAGTTTGCTATCAAACCTGCACACATTTTGTGATTTAGTTAAACAGACAGAACGTTTTTTGGAAGAAGGGATGGGAATTGCATTTTGATGTGAGAAACAACAACTCCAAATGATTAGCAATTACAACCACAACCCTTGCATAACAACAACAACAATAACAGCAGAAGGCCAATGATGTCTTCAGCAGGTTTGGATCTAACAGTTCAAGTGTATGAAAGGCAATAACTGTTAGTAGTTCACCTAATTCTCTGGGTTACAGATATTGCTGTTATTTGAGCTATTTACAAATTGAAACACAGACGCTGCGTTTAAGATAAGGGTGGTAATAGATAAATGCAATTATTTATTTAGTCAAGAACCAAAGGGTTTTTTATCATGTGGCCATAACGGTGAAAATAAAGCATCACACGGATGTGATTTATGCGATTTTAAAACAATTATTTAATGAATGAAATTACATGTTAATAATTTGTCAATTGTTAGTATTGATGTCTCAGACTCCAGGCCAGAAGGGATCCCTGTGACATCACTGCTAAATCGAGTAGTTAATGTGCGGTTATCTACTGTACACAACATGCAGATTAACAAAACATCAAATATTTGTGTTTCATAATGTATTTCTTAGTATTGTGCATTTAATTTAGCAAAGTATTTAAGTAAATAAATAAAAATGTATTACATTACATTCAATCTAATTTTTATTGTTTAATCTAAAATAATAATAATAATCTTAATATATTCTAAGTATACACACATTTACATACACAAACTTTAAATACGTGCGGTAAATGTTTTGACAGCCCTCTAATTTTCACTTTTACAAATCCATATGCCCGTGCATATCGTGCACAATAGAAATAAAGACATTAATTAACCTAAATCAATATTATGGGAAAATATTTACACTGTTCTTTGTCTCTTCATCATGATCCTCTCTCTCTCTCTCCTCTCTCTCTCTCTCTCTCTCTCTCTCTCCTCTCTCTCTCTCTCTCTCTCTCTCTCTCCTCTCTCTCTCTCTCTCTCTCTCCTCTCTCTCTCTCTCTCTCTCTCTCTCTCTCTCTCTCTCTCTCTCTCTCTCTCTCTCTCTCTCTCTCTCTCTCTCTCTCTCTCTCTCTCTCTCTCTCTCTCTCTCTCTCTCTGTGAGATGACAGCATGAAACCCTGTGTGCTTTGTATTAATTTGTGTCTGATCCCAGAGGATAATGAGAGCAAATGTGTGGGCTCATAAACAGACCCCTTCCAGCATCTTGGACCATAACCGCATCCAATCACCTTACAGAAAGAATCCGTGTACATGAATCATGATTACTCTCTGGAAATGCCTCCGTCAGCAGTCCTCATGATCACTAGAAGGAAGAGACAAAGTCACAGAGATGCACATCAAATTCATCAGTCTGTGTCAATGTGCTGCTGTTTAAACCCTTGTCAAAAGTGATCTGTCACTTATAAGGGAACATCATCACTAAACCTCAAGCTATTGTTTCAAGCACAGTGAAACCTTTTGGGTTTCTTTTGTTTATTATTCTCAGATGTAGTCAAGTTGTGTTACACTTACTTCATGTTAATAGACTAGTAAAGTATGGCATAAGCTAACCTCATATATTTTTAGGTGACTTTATGTGGAACAATACCAATGTTGAAGGTTTATTTACTCAGATTTAAACATAATTACTACATAAAGATGCTCTCAAATTTATAAAATTTAGTTTAAATTGTTTTATGAAAACAAGGGTGCACTTTAAATATGTTTCATTTAGTATATATAACAAAAATAAAAAATATTTATAAACTAAATTAAATCTTCAAATAAATTAATGTCTCTAAAATTCTAGTTAATGCAGTGAAACAATTAAACGAAAAATTTAAAGAAAAATTTAACTCAAACTTTACCTTTAGCTTTCAAACTTTTCAAAAAGTCAAACTTTGTTGAGTGTAAGCTATGTAGAATTGGTGACTATAAACTTGGGATGCTGTACTCACAGTCAAAAAGTATTTCCAGAAACGCTTGACCTCCAAGAGATCTTTGATTCTGATGTGTCTCCTCCAGCGAGACTCACACAACATTCAGCATCAAATCTCTTGTATCTGCTAACAGTGGGTGAATAAATCAATAAGCGGTAGCATCTTAAAGATTAATTATATTACAAGATTATCCCACAAAAAGTCTTCACCCACACGCTCTCAGATGTGACTTGTCTGCACTGAAGCCCAGCAGGGTATTTCAGCATCATATGTTGGGATGGATTTAGGAGGATGGGTTAATTGTAGTGAAGTAAATTCTGTTCTGTATCCGTCACATTGAACACAGGGGTGTTCCTTATCGATTTGAGCTTTGAAGGGGCTTCAAAAGCCCCCTGTAACTCTCACACCCACTGCTCTGGCATTTAACAATGGGATATCTGACTTCTGTACTGACATGAATGCAATCTCAAATTGTTGAGGGCTTTTACTTTGCCATTTTTACGTTCTGGAGCCTTTTCTAGCATTGAAAGAGAGTATCTGAGACATACACTGGACCAAAACACAAAACAAAGTTTTTTTTAGAATTACAACTTTTATTTAATTTTAATTTTTGTTAATTGGCAAAATTGTTTATATCAAATTCATGCAAACCAAATAGTAAAATTCTTCATTAACAAACAACATTCAGCACTAAACTGTAATTAAAATGGTATTATTGATAGAAATAATGAGTAATGAAATGGGAATTGTGTTTGGGTCACTGCCGGTGGCTTTATCAGCCCACACAGAAAACAAGAATTACATTTTCATTAATGACAAAACCAGAGCTGAAATAATTACTCCATTTCCTGCTTAATTTTCCTGGGTAATTTTATCCTGTGTACCTATCATTAAGAGTGCCATGTGTTCCTCTACCATCAGCCCGTTCATATTATTCAACTTATGCTTTATTATAGTAATTTTCAACAAATTCTGTCATAATAAGACCTGTAATAAATATTGAATAAATCCGAACTATTTCACTATTTGCAACAAAGATTATACGTTCTAACAAAAAAGATTTTATACAATTTGATATATTTGATATTGTTTTTCAGTGAAATGATAATTGATATGATAATTCTTTTTAGAATGATTAAGAGTAAATTCCATATAGATCAGAAAAAAATGGACAAGATCCAGGTTCAAATTTCACTAATTCTCTTCAAGAGACGGTGGACTATCACTCAAGTTTAAAATTCAATGTTAATAAAAGTATATTTATTGTATATGTGCTTTATAATGTAATGTATAAATTCCTAAAAAAATCTCTATATGGCCGCTCTTGCGAAGGAAGTCCCGGCTTCCAGGAAAAGAAAAAAAATATCCAATCATCATTCGATAAAGACTGACGTTTCTTTCCTTGTGAAGCAGCCCGTGCGCAGTAGCAGAAGTGACTTTACAATGCAGTTTAAGCTTTGCAAACCAAAGTTATGGTCTAGTCCATATCAGATTTGGTTTTATTTAAAAATCTGCTGTTAAATTGTGATTTGCCAGCAAATAAGAAATATCAAACTTGTACCATTTGATGAGATATGACTGTGGATTTGCTAAGCCGTAAATAGTTATCCAAGGGCATTACAAACATGGCCACCCTGTGCCATAACTCCTATAAACAGACCTTGTGCAGCTCCGCCACTATGTTAAACGTAAGCATCTTAAAGTTAAACACACCACTGAGGAATGGCTTAAGGAAAGACAGCATAGGATGTGAGGGTTTACATTACAGAAACAATCCAGTCAAGTTTAAACTGTACATGTGCACGTTTACATTGAAAAACATAGGACAGTTCTGCAGTAGGAATAACACATTCTTGTTGAGGTGCTGTTTACAGTTTTTCTCTTTCAATAACATCCTGTTATAACTTTACTGAGTCTGAAGCAAGCGCAAATCTAAAGATGTAACAGAGGTTTGCTTATGCTTTGCTGCAATGGGTGGGGGAAGAAATAGTTCCATGATTCCTTAAAAACTGAAGACACTCTTTCAGGTTCTGTTAACTTAGATCATGTTTTGGGATCCACCTGTTCAATAAATACTGCAGCCATGTACCTTCATAAATTAACTGTATTATTTTTATGAAATCAATACTTTAAATTGAAGGTCTCAACCCTAGTTTTCAGAAGTGGTTTCCAACTGGGGCCTGGGACCCCCGAAGGCTGTTAGACGCTCCAAAAAGATGCAAATGACAAAAAAGTTTATTTCACAGGTTTTCCTATTTTTTCAGTTCTTGCTTTAAAATCTTTCTAATGTATATATGTTTTGTATTTATCTAGTAGGATTTCTATCACATATATCCTTGTCTTTCTCACTGTTTTGTAGTTACTTTAAAAGTTTGAAATAAAGTCTACACAACACACATGTTTAGATGCTGATGTCTTTCTGAAACCTTATATCTCCGTATTTCATGAGTTTTCTTTTTGCCATTAATCATTATTATGTTTTCCACTGGGTTTATCTAACCAATTAAAAGTATAATAAAGTACTACAGTACATTTGAAAATATTTTTTTTTTCATTCAAATTGAGACAGACAGAGGTAATGTGTTGGGTCCTGGGATGTTATCTGATGGATGGGACATTCCCAAACCCCCTTCATCAAGTAATCTTGTAATGGTTTTAATGGTATTGTGATGGAACCCATGCATGTCCAAACTGCAAATAAACATATCACATCCACCTCTCGCCGTGCTAAACAATGTTCCTCAGTGTTCGAGCCAAAGCCAACAGCTAATTTGTTTTCTTTTGTGTGTTAACAGGAAACTCATCTCATCCCACGCAGAGGAAGGACAGAGACCTCTTTACCCCAAACAAACGCAGGGACTCTGGGAACCGTCCACTTCAGCTGTCCTAAAGACCGAGCTGGTAATGAATCAGTCTCCGCTCCAGACGTCTGTGTTTCTACAGCTGAAGAGAGTAAATAAAACTAATCTCAGTGTCAGCGTTTAAGAAGTTCTCCTGGAGGAGAATGAAAGCCGGGGTGTTAAAGAAAACAGTCATGTGGGAAGTGAAGACACAAACTGGCTGTCGGTTTGTGTTGAGGGATGTTTTCTCGAAACACATCACACCTCTGTAAGCACACTTAATAGTGCACACTGTAAAGAGCACTGCACTCGGCTCAAAGGCCTGTCTTTATCATTGGACAGAATAATGTAACAGGTTTAATGTCGAGATGTTTCGATTGAAGATGGGTTTCGGCCTATAATCACGCTCTATTCCTGCATCGGTACTCGTCTGGCCGATCTTATTTACTGGTCTCAAGTGATGACATCGTGATATAACAGCGTGTTATATCACATCGTGGGGAAGTTCATGATGAGTGGGGGTGTAAATGTTTTAGCACTGCAACCCCATTATAACGGCATATTTGAATGTTTGATGTATAATGAATACTTTTTTGTAATCATTTACTACTCTGTTCAAATTATAGTTACATTACCATCATTACCTATTTACAGTAAAAAATGTAAAACAAATATACTATATATAACTTTATCTGAAAAAGGTTAAAGGTGATCAGAGAGCTTACAAATCAGTAATCGGCCGATCACCATGACAAAAAATCTGTCCCTTGTTTAATAATAGGGCTATGCGAAAATTAAAGAAAATTTGATATGTGATAGCATTCTAAATAAGGCCTTACTCGATATGCAATGCAATATTTTTTTTCTAAAGTCAATTTGTATTTAATTTAAATATATTTAAAAAATGTATTATAAACATATGTTCCACATGCATGTTTAGTAACAGTCCTGCAGTCATACCAAAGTTTTTACAGATTGCTGGACTAGAGCTCTGTAATACAATTTTATTTTTATAACAATATATTTTATTTTATACATTTCAAATAAAAAAGCTCATTTATTGCAAACCATTGCAGTATGCACTTTTGCGATATTTAATATATTGTACAGCCTTTCTAATTGCACAGAAAGGTGATGTAAATAATTGTTTTTAAGTACCACAAGTTTGTGTTTTAGACATGTAGATTATCCGTTACTGTGTAAAAATATCTCCTCTAAACTTCAAAATTGTTGTTGTCTTTACAGCCACAAGCTGAGAGTTAATGTCAAGATTGGATGAGAAGCATCTCATAACTGAGTCTAAGCCTCCAGCACCAATCACATCAACTGGACGACTATTAGATTGATTTCAATACAAGACGGCTTGTGAATGTGTGACTGACAGCACAGACGCGGCCGTCTAAACAAACCACATCAACCCACATGAGTGCAAAAAAATCTCTGTTTCTGTAGGCATGTATTTTTTTAAGTCTTTCTTATTAACTTAAGTTAAAATGTCATATTTAATTGCTTTTGGGGATTAAAAGTCATGCCAGCTTTTAAGTGTTGCATTCAATTGTTATTAAAGTAGCTGGAGGTATAAAGCAATTAAATGTTTCTTTAATCCAGAATTATATTTGACATAAAATGTAAGAGAAAATTGTGTCTGCCGTCAGAGAGAATTCATGTGACACATTGCATTTTTATTTGTTCATCTGTTTATATATTTCACTTGTAATGTGTCAGAGCATCCCCACATGTGTCTCTTCACATCCTGTTGCATTAATCTGGTTCTGATTATATGTTGTGGTAGTTGACATTGAATTTAAATATGATTTGTGTTTAAAAACACAGGATATGGTTCTGTTGAATGACTTGAACCGTGTCCTATACAAAGCTTTGCATCTCTACATGACAGATCTGGATCTGGACTCACGCCCTGTCTGTGCACATTATTTATACACCTCATCTCTTTATCTGCCGTCTCCTCCAGAACACCTTCATTTCACTGGTTTACTCATGACCCACAGTACTGCAGATGATGTTGTTGCCAAGGGCAACTGAGCCGGCGCTGGATTGAATATCAGGACAATAAAAGATCTTACAGTAATAAGTACTCACAGTCTTTGTACCAGACATATTTTATGTATTCCATTAGTTCTCTCATGTCCACATTTATATCTAAAAGAAATTTTAGAAGAAACATGAAGGATTTATATTATATGTTCATGGACAACAATTCGGCAATATGTCATGTGGCGAAAGAGATTTGAGAAGTAACATAACACATGTGACACTGAACATTGCAAGACAATTAAATTATTGTGTGGATTATTGTGTGACTGAATATTTGGATAAAAGCCCAAACATGAGCCTTCATCATCTTCAACCATGCATAATTAATGAATAAATCTGCCTGGTAGGATTCACAGGTGTACGTATGAGAGTTCAACACTTTATGACTTTTAATTCAATTCAATTTCAATTCACTTTTATTGTCACATCACCACGGCACATGTGCCCTGGTGAGTGAAATTCTTAGGAGCTTGCTCCAAAAACAGCGCAGTACATGTAACATATAACATGTAACATATAGTACAGACATAAGACAGTGTGCAATATGCACATACATATAGTCAGTACACACAGTGTACTATAGACAACACAGTCGAAACATTCAACATACATACATTTAGCACGAGAAAAACATTAAACACTAAACACAGAGTGTGCACGTTCTGCATAATGTAAACAATGTAACAATGTAAACAAGTTGTGCATAGGATGAGGTAGGCTGTTGTTTAAAGTGCAGTGTGGAAATATTGTCCAGTGTTAAACTTGCCGTTAAAGTGCAGTGTGTGACATATTGTGTGTGGGGGTGTGTCAGTTCTGATTGTTCATGAGTCGGATAGCCTGAGGGAAAAAGCTATCCCTCAGTCGACTCGTGCAGGAGCGGATGCTGCGTAGACGTCTTCCTGAGGGCAGCATAGAGAGCAGTCTGTGAGATGGGTGGCTGGAGTCCCTGATGATCTTCCGGGATTTCTTTATGCACCGCCTGGTGTAGATGTCCTGGGAGAGGGAAGCTCACCTCCGACAATGTTGCTGGCAGTTCGCACGACAATTTTCAGAGCTTTGCGGTTGCCAGCAGTGCTGTTCCCAAACTAGGCAGTGATGCAGCTCGTCAGAATGCTCTCTATGGTGCAGGTGTAGAAGGTTCTGAGGATGCTGGGGCTCATGCCAAACTTCCTCAGCCGTTTCAGAAAGAAGAGGCGCTGTTGGGCCTTCTTCAGCACCGCGTCGGTATGAGTGGACCAGGTGAGATCCTCGCTGATGTTGACGCCGAGGAACTTGAAACTGCTCACCCGCTCCACAGGTGTCTCGCCGATAGTGATGGGTCTGTTTTCTCTGCTCTGTCTCCTGAAGTCGACCACCAGCTCCTTGGTCTTGTCAGTGTTGAGTGAGAGGTGGTTCACCTGACACCATTTAGTCAGGGTGCTCACTTCCTCTCGGTAGGCCGTCTCGTCGTTGTCGGTGATCAGGCCTATGACGGTTGTGTCGTCAGCGAACTTGACAATGACATTGGAGCTGTGCATGGCTGTACAGTCGTGCGTGTACAGGGAGTACAGGAGTGGGCTGAGAACGCAGCCCTGAGGAACACGAGTGTTGAGGGTCAGCGGGGATGAGGTGTTGCTGCCCATTCTGACCACCTGACTTCTGCCTGTCAGGAAGTCCAGGATCCAGCTGCACAGAGATCTGTTCAGTCCAAGATTCTGGAGCTTCTCAACAAGTGTGGAAGGCACTATGGTGTTGAATGCTGAGCTGTAGTCCACAAACAGCATCCACACATAGGAGTTCTTATTTTCCAGGTGGGAGAGAGCAGTGTGTAGGGTGAAAGCAATGGCGTCGTCTGTGGAGCGATTGCTGCGGTATGCAAACTGTAAAGGGTCCAGTGAGGCGGGCAGCACAGAGCAGATGTAATCTCTGATCAGTCTCTCAAAACACTTACTGAAGATCGGTGTAAGAGCGACAGGCCTCTAGTCATTTAATCAAAAGTTTCTGGCAAGCATTGTGTCAATGCTTTTAGAACAACATCTGACGTGACCCTTTAGAAACTATAAACCCGCAGAAGAAAAACACCTGATATAAAGACGTAATTCCCCCTTTATACATCCTTTTGTAAGAGTTGATTGCACCTGTCATCCACTCTTATCAAGCTCTTTTTATTACTGTTATCATCAACATCTCCAGAAAACACCACACCACCATTGTGTCCTGACGTCTAGTCATTACTCCTCCAATAAACACATCATTCTTTATCTGCTTCTGAACAAATGTGCTTTCAGTGTCTAACTCATGCCAAGATGTGAGGTAATGCTATGACCTCAGCTGTTGTTCACGGCATTCATTTATCTGAGTTCTGTTCCGGTTTAAGCATCGGGCAAACACTGAGCTCATGAATATTAATGAACTCACGCTGACATTCCAAGACTGTTCTGTTGGCCTCTGATTATTGAGATTAAATTTAATTTTAATTTTTTTAAAAATCTACATTTAGAAATGTGCGACCAGTAAAAACCAATGGATTATTAGTAAATTTGTAGATTTGTAGAGTTTCTGTTTATTTGAAAAGAATGAATTCCTCCAGACCTGCTTCTGTTTGCCGTTATAAATACTTTTTAAAGAGTCATGACCAATTTTAAAAATTTAAATGTTAATTCTGTAGGATTCATTTATAAATTATGTACAAGAGATTAAAATCATGTTTTAAAATCATGTTTTAAATATAATCAACTTATATTTGTTAACAAACATGATATTTAGATGTTAAATTCAATTTATCTATTTACATTTCTATTTGACTATAAAATAATAATTGACCTCTTCCCATATTATACAATACCAAAGAAAAACAGAACTTAAACTCAAGTTCAACATGTAACCTCACAGAGTCGAAGCAAAGAGCCCACACATCTGAATAATGGGAACCACAAAACTGAAAAAATCTCTTCTAAATTTCAAAGGTAATTTAATGAAGACAAGTGTTTCTTTTGAGGAAAAATAAGAACTTAAAACGACTTTAAAATTAAATAAGGAAAAAGCAAAACATTATGGAATTTATCCTCTCAGTTTAAACAATTCTGTTAAAACAATACATATAACACATGTAGACTTGAATTGAAAGCTTAGATGACTTGATACGCAAGATCATATAATGACAAAATATAACCTCACTTTGTTTTAAACAAAAACTCTAAAGCCATTTTTAATGCATGGAAATGAATAGCACTAGAGCTTTCTAGGCATCACCAACATTAATAAGAATAAACCCGCAAAACCTTTATAAACTGTCTTATAGTGTGTAGGTTTTTTTTGAAGAACCATTTGTCTAAAACTACTTCCCCTGATGCGGATTGTTGTGTGTCACCATCATTTCTGTAAGATTACATCTAAACAAGACAGACACTATTTCCACGAGATGTAGATTTTTTCTGGATTGACTATGTTACTTAAGGACAAGACATCGAGTATCCATGTGAATTATTTCAATGCGAAGCTCAAGTGCCTGGAGAGTTCAGCTGTCTGAAATGTGTAATATAACACAAACACTTCAATTCACATTCAGTTTTTTTTATTGCTGAGAAACCACGAGGGAGACAGTACTCCTACACTGAAACTAAAACATTCAGAATAAACTAAGAATGAAAGAACATCAGTTTGTGTGTGTTTGGGTTAATAGGATGTGAACGATGGCTGAGTTTCTAAGAAGGCTTCATTTAAATCACAACATTTTTGTGACGTAAGGAGATACTGTAACAATCTTTAATCATGTTTTACCACTTAATGGAAAAAAATTTAGATGCTTGATGTGAAACACACAAACATGATGACAAATTTGTTGAAAAAACAACAAAAATCTGTACAATAGCTGATATAATGTTCCTGTTGCTTTTACCCTGCTTTTTAAAGTATTTTAAAGGAGTCCCTGTCTATTCTGCACTGTGTTCTTTCTTCAATATTCAGTAAAAGTAAAAAATGTGTTTAGCTTTGTCATAAAAATGTGTATATTAGGTATATTATATTTTGGTTTAACTAATTTCACACGTTTAGTGAAACACATTCAGATTAAAAGTTCATAAACATTGAGATACATTTCACTCAAGTGTCTCAAAACTTTTGAAAAGTTGTGTAAGATAAGTTGATAGCAGTTTGATATCAGATGTATCTGACTATATAATTTATTATATGACAAAAAATGGTTAAAGTTTTTTTGTATTAAAAAACACATCAAAACAATATTATGTAAATACTGCATTTAAACTGCATTTAAGGAATTAAAGCCTTGAAACATCGTATTTTATAACTGAATTTAAATGAAGTATTTACATAGTATTGTTTTGATCAAAACAATATTATTTAAATACTGCATTTAAATTCTGTTATAAAATACGATGTTTCAAGAGTTTAATTCCTTTCCCATGTGGCACCTTAATTCTTGCCAAACAATAAAGCATCAGAGAAAGAAAAATCATCCCTGTTTGAACTGTATTGAATAAAATGAATGAATTTGAAGGAGTTCCGCATTATTAATATAAAATATAATTTAGACCATTAAAAACATTATTACAGATTCTGATGATTAGAGTGTTGTGTTGTGTTGTGCACATGAGGATGCTGCAGTGATGTGGGTGGTTGCTAAGGCATTACTATGCAGTTGCTAGGGTTTCTAAGGAGGCAAATTGTTCATTAAATTGCTTCGAAAGGAAATTTCACATTTCTCCTCAACGAGCCATGTGATCATTCTTGTGTGTAACATGAATGAAGCAAAATGAGTTTCGTATTGAAGGTTTATTGTTTTAAACAAAATGAGTCATGTTGAGAAGCAAATAGACAGTAAATGTTATTAGCTCAATCTTTTTCAGATTTGGGGAATTAAATATTTTATAAAAAGGACCGTGATTCTCATTGCCCAGCTTATACTTGATCTTTAATTTCATAAAAGATTTGATTGACATTAATAAATTCCCCCAATATGTGCTATTAAAATAAGCCTCGAATATGTAACTCAATATTTGAAAGTCCTCCAGCTATGAAACACGTCACTATAAACAGAAAAATATTCTTTTTTACTTACCTGCTGTTTGATATATCACCAGAATCTCAAGTTGATCTTTTTGAGTTTATTTGACTCACGTGATGCAAACTAGGAATTCCTCAGATGAAGACACTTTCTCAGACTCTTTGCGGAAGCATATTAACATGGATCTTTATTCTAATGAAGTTAAAGAACAGAGACACTTCTTGTGCAGGTAAGAGCTTTGGTAATCCGAGCCATTAACTTCAGTTTCAGACAATTGAAAATCAATGTCGCCCATCCTCTTTCCCAGAAACTAAATACATGTGAACACCTTCACTTCATTGGTTGTCGGAATATGTACACCTGATTATGAAAATTGACAATTCACTCGAATGTTCTTAAAAGTTACCAAGAAAATGTTTAAATCTGTCTTCTTCAATCTTCAACTTGAGTTGACGGTGTCATTTTATGTGAAATGTTTAACACCTGTAAGGTAAACTTGAATTGTATGATTTAAACAGAGGGGGCAATAGAGAAGCAAAAGTGGACCCTTGCATTTAGAGTAGTTGTGATGTCGGCTGTAAAAATGAGAGTTAACACTTTACATGTTTAATTTATTAAGCGGCATCCAATTATCATTCTGAACTAATTATGGTTTTGGCAGTTCAATTAAATAATGAGTCAAGAAAGAAATGAGAAAAATTGTGATCGGAATTACTTTCAGTCCAATTATCAAGCTGAGAATGGAAGGTCAAGTTGAGTGTATTGTGAGATACAGTAGACAGTTTTGACATTCTATCAATGACAACCTCATCAAATCCTAAAGAACAGAGATGTGTATGTGGAGGAATATTTCCTTATTGTTTCAGAATGCAACTGTTTAGAGACTCCAGGTTAGTAGGATAAACTTACCGGGTTTCATTTCATCTGTCATATTTTGTACCCTAAATTCAGTTGTGTTTCACCAGAGGTGTCTCAATGTCTGTGTTTGATATTGCATTATTCAATTATGTTGCTGATGGCTGGATTCTTCAGTTTCAGATCAGATGAGGGTCAGGACGCTCAATCGATTTCAATGCAGATCATCATGATCCTGATTTAAAACAGACACCAAAACTGTCTTTCCTGAAAACGTTTACTCAATAAAGCCTTCTTCCTTATATTTATATTTGTAGTTTATTTTTGGAGTATGTATTGAGAAGACACAAGAATGTTGCAGATAAAATGTATTTGTATAACACAGAAAGACTAGAAACAGAACATCAGGGCTGTAAAGAGCTCATGCACCACTGGACAACAGCATCTAGAGTTCTCTGTATTTAAACTCTGACGTCTGGATGTCCGTCCTCCTTCATTGTCACACACACACTTCTCTGTGCTCCTCTGTTTAGATGGACAGATGGGTCGTCTTCAAGGCAAGGATCCGGGCAGAGACCATCTGGACCAGTCTGACATCAGACAGCTAGGGAAAGTCTGCCCACAAACTATTTTACTCCTTCTGCAATTACCTGCAATAACATAGAAGTTTACTTTTATTACATAAAACTAATAACACTGACAATAAAAATTCAGTGTGGGCTCACTTTACTGTTTTGTTTTACACATTGTTTCAATAACCTTACAGTAGATTCTTATAGTTCACTAAAACTATTAAATCCCTTCTCTAAATTAAAATTAAATGCAAGATATTATTTTAAAAACTAGTGATGATAAGAAATATCCCCTGAGCAATAAAAGAAGATTTGCCATTAGAATTATTGTCTGAAAAATAAAATAAAATACAAAATATAACTAAAACTAAAACTAAAAAGCAACATTAAAAAAGTAAATAAACAAAATTGTTTAACTATACATTAATAAATATGTACATCAAAAGATGTATCAAAAATGATGCTAATTAAAAAAATGTATAAAACAATGACAATACAAAGATAATATAAGAAGATAAATAAAAATGTGTTATAACAATGATCTTAAAACTGGAAGACTTTTTAAAATGTATGAAATAACAGCATGTGTAAGACATAAATAAATGCTATTGTGAGGAAATCTACAGATTCTCAGTTTTGTCTTGAGAAATGGTCACAGAATTACTAGCTGCCTCTGAGAAACAATTCCAATGAAAAGCATCATCAGGTGACGTTAAAGACATCTCGCACACGTCTCACAGCCGGTGTGCAACAGCTCATCTGCATTACAGATTACAGATACACAATAAATCTAGCATGAAATCCAAATGTCCCTTTAAACTGCAATGCACAACCTCCGCTCGGCTGCTTTTATCATTATTTAAACTCCCGCTGGCCTTCGTTCCAACACATATACCCCAGAATACCCAAACACACCCGGAGAAATCACTCCCAAGCCTCCAGCAGCCACGTCTTTCTCAGTATGAAAAGCCATCTGCTTTACTGGCAGACATTTCAGACAAAGATGAAACATCTCCATTAGGCGAGACTCTTGCAGACCCGACCTCATGCCATGTTTTTTACACACAGGCGCTTTGACAGATTGATTCGGCTAAACAGAGCGAGCCACAAAATAAAGACTAAACACACAGACGCTCGGGCTCAGCATCATGGCTCCAGCCAAGACACAAGAGCCGCCTCTCACTATTGACTTTAGATGGTCTGATGTATTACGCCTCTTCATCTTATTCGATGACTGTCAGATGCTCAAGAGATGCCGTACGTCTGGGAGCTCAGGTGTTTGGCTGTCTCAAGCTCAAATGCCATGGATCTTCATATCACGCACACACAAAAATGACAAACGCTTCCATGAACTGCAAACTCTAATCTGATTGGCTGGATTAACGTAGTTCCTCAGTCAATGCCAGGGCTTAAACCTTCTGCCAGGAAACAAAAATATCACACAATCAGATATTTCCTCCACAAGACGCAAAATGCAAACATGGATCCATATGGGCTAAATTGTCCTCGTCGCTTTGAATAATTGCAAAAGTAAATTATTAATATGTACATCAAATAGAAATGTATAGAGGTATAGTTCATAAAAAATGAACCTGGCTTCATTTATGCCCCCTCATGGCATTTAAAAATGTATATGACTTGTCTATTCACACACTAAAAGATATTTTGAGCAATGTCTCAGTGGTTTTGTATTTACACAATGGTTGTGTTGGGTAACCAACATTCCTCAAAATATCTCTTTGGTGTTCTGCAACAGAAAGAAGGCGGTGCATGTTTAGAATGAGTAAATGATGGAGCGATAGGTGATAGGTCACCCAAAAAAAAAATATTTCATGAATGATTCATTCTTTATTATATTATATACAGATTTATAATATTATAAATCTGCATACGTTTCTTTGTTTGGTTTAACACAAGAAAGATATTTCGAAGAATGCTTGTGACCAAACAGTTCTTGGACCTTATTGACTACCATAGTAGTAAAAATGTAAATGTTGTCTAAAGACGCCCATAACATTTTGCTGTCCTACACTCTTCAAAATATCTAATTGTGTGGTCAAGAGAACAAAAAAATAAGAAGTAATTTTTCCTACTACAGTATGGTAGTCAATGGAGTGAAAGAACTGTTTGGTTACAGGAATTCTTCCAAATATCACTGCGTTCATCTGAACAAAGAAGTACATTTGGAATAATGCAAAGGTGAGTGAATGATAATAGAATTTTTATTTTTAGGGGAACTATCACTTTAAGATTCATATAGCTTTACATCAACACTGTAGTTGCTTTTAATGAGACAATGCAACCTGAACTTCATGAGCAGACCCGTTTCCCAAAACCACAAAGTTTCCTGGAAAATCTGTGAAAATGTAACAAGTCTTCATATACTGTATGGCGATAGCTGGTGTCTGGCTGAGCTCCAGTACCCAGAATGCTTCGAACAGGAGCATTGGACCGCACCACACCCGAACAGCTGTGCTCACCGCAAGCTTTTCAGAGACAGAGAACCGATCAAGAAAGAAATTATCTCTCCTGAAATAGACCAACATGCAAAATTAATTCTCCGTTCGGTCCTTTTAGAGAACACAGCATCTGTCGTGCGGTCCAAACACATCTCTTGCTGGCTCCAGGTCAGCAGACGGGAAGCTTTCACTTGTCAGTGTTTGTATGTTGTGGGAAAATCTGCTTTCTACAGTTACACTTCGACCTTCGAAAGAATATTGATGCTTCACAATGCTATTGAAGAACCTTTTGTCTAAGATTCTCCATAAAGAACCTTAACATCTGAAGAAGCCTTTTGACTTTGGGGAACAAAGGTATTTTCAAATATAAAAGTTGAGAAGGAGATGATAGTTTAAAGAAACTTTGACTGATTGATTCTTATTGGAACCAAAAATAAATAGTCTATGACATCTCTGTGAAGAAACTTTAAACCACCTTTATTGTATTCAAGAGTGTATGTATGGCATGATGACATCATAATGACTTATGATTTAAGTCTTGTTTAAAGAACAGATCAATAAAAATGATCTTGTTGTATTAAACATGACTTTCTAATATCTGAAAAACATGAAAATTGAATGAATTAGAAATCTTGCCCTCATGACTCTAACATGTGGAGAACAGAACCATTTCCTTAATTCATGTCATTCAGAGGTCCTGCGGGTACAAGCAGGAATGCGTAAAGACTGTACATGTGTGCTCTGTGAATTCCACGCCTTTCCCACCACATCCACCACTTCAATCCTGTGACAGTCTGTGATGTTGAAAAGAAATTCTTTGGAGATTTATAGCGTGTGTAAATGAAAAGGAGATTCTTTAATCTTAATGTGATTTATGAGTTTGGCCTCTTTGAAGCTCACCGAAAATTGACACAAAAACAGAACGGACACAAAGATGTAACTTAGCCACTTCTTACAGAAATCTCTGATAACAGTGTTATACATGTACCTTAAAAGTACATTTTACAAAAACTAAATATTCTCTTATTAGATACTTCACATCATGTGATTTCAAACCTGTACGCCTGTGAAAATGTTGTAGAACAGTAAGAGCGACTGATGAGGATTAAATCTAGTAGTTTGTAATATTTTCTGGTTGAACAATGCTTTTAAAAATGTTTGGACAGATAAACCAAAAACCCATTTGTTAGAAAGCTGGTCCTGCTGACACACACATCACAAGTGGTCCGCGCTGGAGAGGTGGTCCATCTGTAGAAGCACAGATAAGAGGCCATTAGACATGGATGTATTCTCAGACAGGTGGTCCCAAAGGGGTCCTCAATGGAATACGTCCATGGCAACAAAACCCATGGCAACAGTAATTCTGCAGCCATTAAAGCGGAAAAATGTTCATGTCATCATCAAGTCAATCAATGTAAAGAATTGCACACATTGTGTTAATAAAATCTTTTAGAAATATCACAGATCTATATTTCAAAAATATAATATAATGTAATACATAATTTATTTTTTTATACTATATAACATATCAAATAAGTATGTACAGTATATATAACTTTACAATATACTTTACATTCAACCATATCTAAGATCTGGAGGGGGACAATTTATTGATTTAAAATGCAAATATTCTTTCTTCCTTCTTAATACTAGGGCAAAAGGGCTGTTCTACAAATGTTTTTTATGATTCATCCAGTGGTGAAACATAATTCTTCATTCATCATTCACACTCAAAAACACAAAAAAGTGGATATCTTTTACATCTACATTTATTTAAAAAAGCAATCAACGTTCCATCTTTCATGAAACCCATTTACAAAGAAACACATTTGTAAAAGCAAAGAAACGAACAGTGTTTCCTAGCAGCATCCAAATGTTGGAATGAAAAAGACAAATCTAACGTAACTGACACAGCCCAGACGAAGCTACAGCCTTCAAATAACCTATTTTTTATTAAAATAAACTAATTTGGGTTAAATAGGCTTAAATAACAGTGTTAAATACTAGACAGTGGATTGAAGGATCTGTACAGAGATAAACACATTTTGGCATGTGGCTCACACACACTTAGTTTCAGAGCTGTAAGGAGGAACGGCAGCATGTCCATCGTCACCGCACACATGAGGATCGGGGGGAGCTGAAGGCATGTTTAAAAGGGTCAAAAACGCAGCATACAACTGCTCATTTCGGATTCCCTTTGAGGCACAATACCAACAAACACAGAATGAATCCGAAACAACATTGCTGAACATCATTTGTTCAGCAATGGACAAGTTAAGTGTCTTCGTGTTTATTGCCATGATCGGAAATAATTCAAAAGCATTCAGGATTCATTTGAAACTTTGACTTCTGTTTGTCCAAATTCATAGGTGGAAAATTAAAACTGGGCTTCTCTTTCATGAGCAGAACGTCCAGCCGCCAAGTCTGGATGTGTTACATTAGTAATCCAGCTCAGATTCAGGTGATGATATTCACTTGGTACCTTCTCCGTGCTTAACCCATCCCAGTTTTTGCCACCTCATGTGAAGGATTGGTAGGTCTACTCGTCTACTCCAACTAGCACTGTGAAAGTGTCCTCCAGTCCAGTATATACTTACATTCGAATGAGCCGTAGACAAATCAATGCCGCTGAAGCACCTGTTTGCTTTAACAGTATATTGATGCTTCAGAGATGGATTTCTCCAGTGGTTTCCCCCTTAGAGGATCTCCTGATTCCTTCTAGTCCTCAACACGGAGAGTTTGGGGTCCTGTGAGGGTTCTCCTCCCTCTCTGTGTCTCCATCAAGGTTTCTTGTCGATGGAATGAAAGAACCACTCTGTGAATTTCCTGAGCTGTGCGGCAGCAGTCTGACTCTCCTCCTGCAGTCGCATGTTGTCCTGTCTCAGGTGCTGAACCTCCACCTGGAGAATAGCTTTGTCCTCCTTCTCCTGGTCACAAAAAATAAAAACAAAGATCAGAAGTAGCCAAGAAGAAATTGTCTGTTATTTGGTTTTCATCTAATATCTTCTTTTGAAGAAGAAAGAAAGTCAATCAGGTTTGGAATGACACCAGGATTAACACTTTTGAACTTTTGGGTGAACTATCACTTTAAGAGGTTTCAGTCTAGTAAACGATGATAATATGTGTTTTGTTTAAAAATATGTGTAGATAATATGTGTTTTGTTTAAAAACAGCTGCTTTTAAGACAATTGCATCGCATTTCAACAACTTCCAGTTTATTGTGGCCATGATTGTTCAGATTTGTATGTCTTTTGACTGAAATCGTAATAAAGATAAGAGCTATTTAAGAGCTCTTTACCAGGAGCTGGTAAAACCAGTCGAATAACGTGCAGTACTCACTGTAAGGATTCAAGATTTACTTTTTAATATTTTTCATTGGATTCATATTTGTAAAACCTTTCGATAACCAAGATATAAGAGAAATAAGCTTCTATATGCCTTTGGCATACTAGTATAATAAAAGAAATCTGTCTTATTCAGTCACATGCATTGTTTATTTCTGGCCTCTGTCAGGAAGCAGGATATTAAACTGGCCTGACAAGGTGGCACTTCAGTGTTGTGGATGCCCACTACAGTATTGTTTGGTCATCCTTCCCTTCAGAACGCTTCCTCTAGTAAAGTGACAATTGCTTCTGACGCATTTCCTTGCATTTAAGACAGGGAAAGAGTGCAAGTATGAAAAAATGCTGGGGGCAAACTGAAAATAACATTTGATGGTTGGACCTGTAACTGAAACTAAAGACTATAGAGAGAGGGAGAGAGATTTACCTTCTTCAGATCGTTCTGCAGCTGTCTCAGAATAACCTCGAGTTGATTGACTTTGCCCGTCAGTGTGGACGGAGAGGTATCTCTGAAGAGTGCACAGAAGACAAAAGAAAGAAATATAACAACTCAAGATATATTGTTGGCAGAAAGATAGTCTTTTCAAATTTCTTTACTGTTCAAATATGTCTGTTGATCAGTATAACTCACCCCGCCTCCAGAGCAGCTCCCTCTGCGGCTGCGACCCTTCGGGTGAGCTCACGAGAGATCTGCAGTGCTTCCGCTCGCTGCATGTCCGTCATGGTGCAGAAAGATGCCACACGCTGATCTGTAGAAGAGTAAACAGCAGACACAATCAGGTCAGAGTTGACATTATACTGTACACATGTATGACTATGATGAGATAGTATTTTAATAATGTATGATAAATGGATAAACGGTGGTGTGATCTTACACCGGGTCGACACTACTGGTCAAAACTTTTGGAAGTGAAATGTTTTTCACTATTAAAAAACTTGATCTGAAGGTATATGTCTAAATGTCTGAAATTAGTTTACAAGACAAAAATATAATTATGATAACCATATAATAATGATAACCAGTAATAATTCTAAAACCAATAATAATTAAAAAAAAACATCTCATTGTGAGTGGAAAACATTTCTGCAAATACTAGTAAAAATCTAATACAACATAGTTCTAACATAATTCCAAAAGTTTCTTTTGTTTCAAATCATAATTTTGATGAGTTTATTATTACCCTTAAATTGTAAAAAAAACATTATGAATTCGTAAGTGAGTAAGGTATGTGAAGATATCCCGCTGCGAAATGGGGTTTATCATATTTATATTATTTATATAACTGTAAACTAAATAAGACTGCGATTTTTCTATTACACTGATAAAAACAGATTGTCCTCCTTCATCTCTTATAAATTAACCATCAACATATTGCAGATACTACATCATATAGATGCAAATAGAAATTTAAAGTAAAAAAAATGCAACTCTGTATAATAAAATATAATTTTTACATAAATAACATCTTTGAACATTTCTATTAATTTCATAAACCAAAATATACTTTGGTAAATCACATCCCAACTGGTGGTAAAGCTTTTAAAGGTGAGATTAGCTCTCTAATGAATACTTGCAGATTATGTTAATGTCATTCTTGGTCGGTTATTTTTGCGCATTGCACTCCATTTTGACATGCCTTCAATTATTCTTACAAACCAGTAAAACTAGCCTCAAAATGAGAGACGTTCTTGAAAGGAAGGCCACGTGACCCTCTACAACATTCGCAAACAGGTTAAATGACTTGAATGAATAAGAACGCCATTAACAAAATGATGATGGCCATCTTTTACTAATCCATTTATAGAAAGGAGAAAAAATAAAGCCCAGGACCACACGTGCGAGGGCTTCAAGGTTACTAAAGGCACAAACAGAGCCGTGTTTTCAGATGCAAATGGCCCGGGGCAGAATGGGCCGACAATTACCAGCCTGAGTGCTTAATTGTAGGTGGCAGCGTTTGGTTGTTTTTGTCTGGATGTCTGGCATAAACGTCGCCTCAGAATGAAGCTGTCAGCTTTCTCAAACAAATGATGTTCAGATGAGATGAAGAAAGGCACAGACAGAGGGAATACGGTTTCTAAACCTACCTTCAAAAGCCCTGGCTGCATCGACAAGGTGAGACCAGTCCAAACCCGTAGCGGTGTCGGGTAGAGGCATTAGACCGGGGTCACTGAACTTTGACCTGTCCGCCAGCGACCCGTCGGAAAACCAGAAGTCATCTAAGGAAACATATAAACACAGACGCATAGATGAGTGACACACATAGACACACATAGTATTTAAATGTCACCGTCAATCTCGGTGACAACCCGCCTCTCCACCCCATAACAAACTTCTCTGAAACGGCACAGACACGAGACCAGAGGCGGAGATAGTGTGATGGTCTCCGGTTTGGACCATCTGTTGGCAGGTCAGGAGGGTCACAGGAATGAAGACAGTGGGAGTGATCATGATCGACAAAAGGGTCAGTGTGATGAATTGGTCACCTGCTGTCCTTTGCTTTTGAATGACAGCCCCTTCAAAATCAACTGACAGTACAATAGAAATGAAGGACTCTGATTTCAGAAAAAAAGTGTTAAATGAAGTATAGATACACAGTTCCTCAAGCCTTAAAAACAGTCTATGTAGACAACTTACTAGGTTTTGGAGTCCATGTATTTCTCTTTGACAGTTATCAAGGGAACTCTAAACATCGCCTCATGTTTCAATCAATATTGCAGCTTAAAATGTTGCATTGGTTCTCTCATTCTTTAAGCTGACAGACAGAAGACGCCATAAACATTTTCCCATTTTACAATCGTGTCGAAATGATGTCAGAGGCAAATAACATTGTGAATCTAATGGCTTTCATTTAATTCTTTCTCTCTCTCTCTGACCATCAGAGAGATTCAATCCATCAATTTAAGACTATTCACTAGAGGAGCAATACTAAAAAAAAACAGCGATCTGTCTGTCTGAAACACCACAGGGTGTGTGATAAACCCAACACTCTCACACCTTTAATAAAACTATTATATGTGTTTATATCTCACTGAATCCGGTTTGATTGTTTGTTCATTATGCTGATAACACAAGACTTTTATGTCGTTAAATTTGTATTTTATGCGTGTGGATTGACAATTATGAATATGTTGAAGGGGGCTGCATTAAAGACATTCATGTGAGCGCTCATTGAGTTTGAACCTCATTTCATTGGACGAGAATTGGTCGAACATTTTGTGGATGTTGATTGTAAATAGTTGTTACAGGGCCTCTCCAACATTTTAGTTTTTTCTTATATGGTATCTTAGTTACTAACATTCTTCTAAATATCTTTCTATAAACATTATACAAGTGTGAAACTTAAAGCCTATAGTTGTCAATGGGTCAACCCAAAATGATTTGGATGCAATCTTTTGAAGAAATAGTAATGTGTTCAGCACAGCAAAAAACATAGATAGGTTTATAACAACCAGAGGGTGAGCAAACAATAAAAACCTTTTTATTTTCATTTCTATAGACGTTGATTTCTGACGGGAGCATTCAGAACATGTAGAACAAGAGCTTGTGTTAGTGATGACATTTTCTTCTACTCTGTATTTAATTAATCATGCAACATAAAAGAAGTCACTATGAACTGTGTGTTAGTTCTCTCATGTCAGGAATATCATGTCTGAAGAAAAGTATAAAGCTGAGTGGATATAATGAGAGGGGTGTATAAAGGCTTCTGTCAGAATGTTCAGGAGCTGAGGTGTATCATAAAATATATTCAGATGGTTACTGACACAACGAAAAAAATCGCTCCAAATACATATTTCCCCTAAGAGTGGCACAATATATTTCTGATATTTTGGTCTTATGGATAATATTACTCAGTGGATGTTATACTCACTCTTGAGGTTGGATGCGGTTTGACTGATGCTGATGCGAGGCGGAAGTGTGCTGTGATAGGGTGGAGTGCTGCTGAATAAGATGTCATTGGGCATGGCCTGATCTAGCATGGAGCTCCGTGAGCTGGCGTAGGACGAGCCCTTTCTGTTGCTGCACACGCTTTCATCAGACAGGGTCCGATAAATAGACCTCCGCGGTGACAGACTGCCGACTGTCGATGCCTGACAGAAGAGACAACGACAACACAAGCTTAAAGTTTTAACAGAGCACAGTTTTAATAAAAATACAACATGAATTCACTGGAAATAAAATATATATAGTACATATGTAGATAAAGGATAAAACTTTAAAGAATAATTGGTAATAGATTACAAAATGTTAGTTAGTTGACATTAGTTCATTCATTTAATAGTGAAATTCAGCATTTAATGATCATAGTTCTAGTTCTTTTTAGCATTTACCTAAAACACAATTAACTATTTTTATTTTGAGATAATTTTTTTTGATTAATTTATGGTTTGCTTTCAACATTGCCTTAACAAAACTGCTTGTTCTACAATACTAAGCACTGTAATCACTCTCTTTGTTTTTCAAAACTCCTTTTCCTCTTCTGTAAAGCTGCTTTGAAACAATTTGCATTGTAAAAATCACTATGTAAAAAAATTAAACTGAATTTAACTATCAATTGCAACGGTACAGTAAAAGGGTACACTGGTACAGTAATTATACAGATTAATAAAAGTCATGTTTAGACATATTATTTTGAACTTTTGTCAAGTTAATGCAACTGAACATAAACACAAAACGTTCAGGATAACTAATGAAGAATTTGTATTAGTGAAGAATTTTAGCATCAGTCCATCTCTTTTTTAAAACAAATATTAAAACTAGAAACTGAGTTTGGTGTGTATCTGGTGCAATACTAGTAAAATAAGGTTTTTTATTGAATCTTATCATCTGGATAGCTTGATGCAAATAGATAAAAAGAAGTCAGTCAAACAGCTGTATGTGATCAAACTGCATGCAGAGAAGGTTTGTTTTTCAATTCAAATTTTCTTAGAAGGGCTCAGCTTTTCTGTACTATCTCTCAGAGCAGGATGTGGACAGGAGGGTTTTCATTGGTCTGAAAAAAATCCACACAGTCTTATTTTGTTAAATAGCAGGATGCTTTAAATAATGCCTGCTCTTTATTTGCAGCTGTGCACTATTGAGGAATAACTGGAGTATGTCTCTTCTCTTCCGCTTGTGTTAGCTCACTAAAGCACATCCATATTTAGTCAGCTGGATGAGAGGGGTCAGAGGGGGCCCGGGGCACCTACTTCATAAAAAATCACATGTCCAACGTATTTGAGTTAAAGTTACAAAGACAGTTGCTTTGTTTTGAGACGCCCTTCCTGTGGGTTGCCTCCAAATCTAACGATAATGCATTTATTTAAAATACTTAACTTACATACGTGATGGGTAAATGTTTCCGAAATGCCTTGAAGACAAAACTGGAGTGTAATTGTGCCAAAAAACAAATAATGCAATTTACTGAGGATAAATTCAGAGCATGAGCCAGAATTTTGTATTGTCCCAAATGAAGTCATTTTATCCTGTTGGTTTTATTTTTAGTACACAATACATATCTCACTATTAAAAACTTGATCAAAAATGTCAGTTTGTTGAATTTCCATCAGAGGAGAAAAGGCAGAAATCATGGCTCGCGGGACTCAACAAAGCCAAAAGCCTGCAGGCCGCACACCCACCCTCTGTTTTTACATCCTTTATTCTAACATCCCATCACTGAACCATGAACCAAACCTCTCTCACTGTCACAACAACACAATTATATCAAATTCTTCTCCATTTCCTTTTTTAACATTCAACTTCAAAGGCTAGATCCCCTCAGGATCTCTAGTTTCAAAACAGATTTTTTCATCAAATATAATAGATCAGAATATATTTTTGCTTTAACATCTCAGAAACAAGAAAATAATTTTTTAACATTACATAGACTGTAAGGCCTGATGTATAAACCCAATTTTTAGTCATCATTAACTCTTCTTTCTTTCCTCCGCAGAACACAAAATAAGATATTTATAAGAATGCTGGTACACGATTTCTGAAGTGGCATTTACAGGCTTCTGTTGTATGGAGACAAAACAATGAAAATGAATAGGTGACAGTAACCAACATTCTGCCAAATATCTTCTTATGGGTTATGTGGAAGAAAGTCACACATAACAAGAGGGCGATTAAAGGATGACAACATTTTAATTTTAGAGTGAACTATCCGTTTAAGATTTGTAAAAAAAGAAAACATTGCACACCCTACAGAACTTTTTAACTATGAATGTATAAATTACAAATGTATTTTTTTATTTGTTTTAATTTTAGGTAACATCTAAAACTATTACTCTTAAATAAACAGTAGGAGCAAACAGAATATATTTCTCTGTATTTCTATCCACAGTGAGTATAAAAGGATAGCGAGTGGCACTCCTCTTCTTTGGCAGGAGTTTCCACTGGGCAAGAAAAAACAGATTGACGAATTTTTCCATTACGACTCAAACTCCGCAATGGCACTTCTGTCTCTATGGGGCTGGTGTGCGGATGTGTGGCATTTAAAACGAATCAACTCTGCTGGCATATCTGAGGTCACGGACCTGTGAAACCAGTCACGGGTAAATAAAAACACAGTCGCTTGTCAACTTCAACCAATATAACTTGTATCACAAAATAAAGCCTGATGATGTTTTGTATAGGATTTTTCCCTTTTGAAACCGAACTCTCACTGCCTCTCCGAATGTTACGGTGTAAAATCAGGGCAGAGTTGAAGAACAGGAAGAGCCCAGGGTGCTGTAACGTGTAAGATATCACGCTGTCATCTCAGCAGGTCGGGACGGTATAAAGCATGCCGTGTTTCTTTTCGCCTCACCTCCCAATAGGAGCACAATGACCTGTCTGCCTCGGAGGACACAGCATTATGACACAGCCACTAAAAATAGGGCACTGTGTATCCTTCCTGCTAGATAAGCGATTGCGGGAGGGATGGAGAAAACTCTAAATACAATTAGCCTTCAAAAACATACACGGAACCAACAGCTTCCGCTCTTTAATCCACAACATGAAGGGAACACGAACCCAGCGAGAGCTCGTAAATCTGATTAAGAAAACAGAATCAGTCCGACGCTGTGATTCATGCATGTGTGTACGGACTCTGTCTGATAAGCCACACATGTTTGCTCAGGCTTTATTCATTTCACACTATGAGGTTATCAGCACCAGAGACCTTTGTAGAGAACACATGGCCCAAGTAATGCTGTTCAGACCACAGAATGTTATGAGCAATACAAAGATTATTGCTTTTGTTTCTTTTGACTGTAAAGTTAGGAATTTAAAAAATGTAAAACCTTTCTGCAACTACACATCAATTTACATTTTGTTGCATAGGACAAAGGCAAATATTCATCTTTGAAAAATCCTTTTACAATTAATTGCACAGTCCTTCATTATCAATCAAATTATTATTAGTACAAAAACTATTGATTTTGAAATTTGAGTTGACACACTAAATACCTTTCTGCGTCCACTCTCTGCAGTTGGGCTTTCGGGTACTAGATATTCTTCTTTAGACCTGCTGGGCTGAAGACCTCCATCTTTAAGTTTGTCCCTTCCCCTCTCCTGTAGTCGACACGCTCCCTCCGCCGCATACAGCTGTCTGATGAGGAAACACAAACATACATCATAAGTGCATGTGTACGTTACCTTGCTTGATTCAAGAGGTTTGGAGTACTGAGTTTAATGAGTGAGAATATTACAGGTTTGAAGGTTACTCATGCGTAAAGCAGTGCACACAGTATTATGCAGTGAGTGATGCTGATAACATTCAATAAAAAATGCACACGTCCATAGTCTAGAGGATGTCTGACCATTTGAAGTGAGCCAAGAGAATATAATGATATATAGATATATAGAGTCATTTTAGTGTGTCCATAACACATCGGTCTACAGGGCAAACAGGAGGACAAGGGAGCAGCGGGGAGGGAGGTAGACGGATATGTTGAGAGATCCGGGTGACGTGACCTTGATGCTCAGTGTGGGAGACTCGAGCAGGGTGTTACAGATGGCTGTCAGATAGCCACACACATACATTAAATACACACACTAATAGGTTCCACCACAAAAAAAACAATGCAGAATCCAAACAACTGCATGAAACCAAACAAAGGAATTTGGATATACAGATTTGAAACAACAAGCGAGTGAGAAATTCATGACATTAATTTAATTTTTTTTAAAATATCCTGTATTCAAATACACCTTTTATGTGTCTTAACCCTAAAAAAGCTGTCCTTTTTTCAAGCCCAGACGAATTAAACTTCCTTAAAATTACTCTCAATAGTATAATCACAAGAGGTGACTTCATAAATCTATAAATGGGGAAATATGGTGAAATAAGTATCATCCTTTATAAAATCATTATCAAAAATTCACTTAAGAGCCGTAATGAAAAGGTTGTTTAAACCCTAATGAAGGCGTTGAGCAGTGTCCTCAAAGCCGCCAACACCATCCCTGACCTGCTAACCTCCACTGGTGGGTGTATATCAAAAACTGTCAGTGAAGAACAGTGAGGAGAACTGAACAGGAGTGAGAGGGACAGAGAGGTTCAAACCCAATTTTTACTTGTGCTTTGGACCTATGCCGTAGCTTCTTAGCCACAAGTAAAGCACCAGTTTTTGATCATACTTGTGTATTGTTGTTCGTGTTGACAGTCAAAGGCCTCTATGCTCTAGTAGACAGACGCATGTTGCTTGTGTAACCAAAACAAAAGCCGAAGAATAAGCTTTTTTTGTGCGGGTTCTGAGCAGGACTAAGCAGTAATAGTAATGACCACGAAACTTTCTCTGAATCTGTGGTGTCATCACGGAACCACCAAAAATTCTGTGTTGGGCTCACAGAAGTGATACTAAACCTCACAATTCTGTTGAAAAGCAGATTGAGGACACCTTCATGGTCAATCTTGATTTAAAATAGTCAGATCGCCCACTTTTAGTTGTTAAGTAAAAATTAACACTTAATGTTTTTGGATATTTTTTTCGAAATGCGAATGTGTAAAACCTCATGCTATACCGAAGTTTGTTTAAACCAAAGGAGGGGTTCAAGCAGACCAATCACAGCGCTTGCAGTCCATGTTGCATTGACACAGTCTTAGATTCTTACGTGTTAGGCTACGGCATAGGTGACTTCGTGGGGTACGGCATAGGCTACAGCATAGGACTGATGCAGAAGTAAACATGGGGCATTTGGGTTAAAGGGCATAGTACACTAACACGTGGAGTTACATGTAGATACCTGGAGCGCTCGGCTAAAGCTGTGAGAAGGAAGGACAACAAGCCTTCAGCCCCACTGAGAGAAGAAACCAGAGGAAACAGAGAAGAAAGTTAGCAGCTGCTTCAAAAACCTGAAAGCTTCATTGGCTGAAACAATATTGTAGTGTTTGTCTAGGGACAGCGTTACATAACATGAAATAAAGGCTGGAATAAACACAGAATGGAGATGCTAACTGCATTACAAGGCTTCTTTCATAACAACAGATGAAAAAAACTCTAGGTCACATCATCAATCAAAGTGTATAAGAGGTGCGCTTTTAAAAATCAAAGCAGAGCTTTTACTTTCATACAAACATACGCTGCGGAAACGGAATCAGACATACCAGTCTGTTCACCATAAACGCTACCCGGACATTTTATGTCATCTGTCAGTTGCGTTTAACTCATATAAATTAGATCACAGTCTCTGGAAGGACACAGCAGAGTTGCTGGGCAGTATGGTGAGATGTTAATAAGCATAGATTGTATCGAAGAATATCAAGACAGAGCATGCTTTGAAAGTACAGAACTGCATAATCCAAAAACTAGGTCATCAAAGAAAAGACAGGACAATTCTTTAAATAAAATGAGTGACGTCTCTTGCCCCCAAATACACAGCTCTAGTGATTGATAATGAGAAGAGACGCATGCGAAATATATTACAATTGCAAGATTTAAATTTATAGTTTATTCAAAAATTTGTATTTGGACAATTTCAAATCTCAATGTGCAAAAAAGAAAATATTTTGAAGAAAGCTGGTAACCCACAGCAGTGGAACCCATTCACTTCTTTTATATATAGTTCAAGTAAATAAACGCCAGTAATCAACATTCTTCAAAATATCTTCTTTTGTGTTCAGCGGGAGTAAGTCATACAGGTTTGAAATTTCAGAATGGTGAGTAAATGATGAAATGATTACAACTTTTGGGTGAACTATCACTTTTAAATCTAACTGCCCATCTTCATAAAATCATTTGTCACTCATCTATCCTGAGCTTAAGGCATCTTAAACCCGGATTGATAAAAGAAGGACCCACTTTTTTTCACGAATATCCTTTTAAGATTTAAAGTGATTTGTGTTGTTACCCAACCGCTGTGAAACCATTTTACTTTAATTACATGGAATGAAAGTAAATGGTCGCCAGTTATCAACATTCTTCAAAATATATTTTTTGTCCGGTGAAAAAGTTGCAGAACAAGTCGAAAAACAGTAGGAGAGTAAATGTTGACAAAAATATTACTTTTTTAAACTAAACTGCATAATTTTAAGAAATTCCTTGTTCGCTCATCTATCACTAGCTTAATGCAGCTGACACTCAGACCAATAAAGGAAGGAATTCAGTTTTGTCCTTGAACGCTGAGAACGCTGGGTGACAGTGCCGGAGGAGGGACTAATTGGATCAAAAGAGGTGAGAGACCTCGGCCTGTGGCGCTGAATAGAGAGAGAAGACTCTTTTCAACTTAATGAGTCATGCTGGCACAAGCTTGAAGGGCAAGAGCCAATCCTGATGGCTGGCATTAAGAACTTAAAACACAGCCTGAAGTTTTATTTTAACATTTAAATGCACTGTAGACGTTGTGGTCTGAGAATATTTCACAATGACCGGGAGTAAATTAAATTATCTTATGATGTATGGTACAATATTGCTTTAAGTGACCATCATTAACTTTTAGATGAACCCTCTCTTCGATCCAGCCGGATTATAACACATACATCACACACACTCACCCACACTCGGACAGATTTGGGGGCTCATCAGGGCGGACTCTGTCATCGGGGCTGGGTTTCGGGTCCTGGTTACTGTGGGCTCTGGAATGCTCTGGAGAAGATGTAAGTTTGGCACTGTCGGGCAGTGGACTACAGCAGTGATGTGAACCAGCAGCCAGCACACGTGAGATAAAGCAACATGAAAGAGAACTTTAGCCAGTAGATGTTTTTTTAAGAGAAAATTTGATTAAGAAGACTTGAATATGGTTGTGGGTTGGATTCTATATTGGCAGCACTATGTTGAGCATCTGCAGTCAAACACTGACCCCATAACACATGAGAAGAGACAGCTTGACATTTCCACAAGATGATAGCTGTCAGTCTCCCATTTTTTTCTCAGCTTAAACTCTTTTTTTTATCTAGGTCTGCGTGACATACAAGCAGGCCTACAAAACCTGTTAAGACTTCTAAATGTTTCACTTTAAACTGAAGATCAAAATACATTGATGTTTGTGTGTTTGTATCAAGTTTTAACCTTCAACTATAAAATTATAAACTATCAAAACAAACTTTTATTTTAGTTAAAGGGATAGTTAAAAGAAAATTCTCTCAAGAAACCAATATACTACCAAAGTTGTAAAAATACAGATGATCAAAATTATCCCAAGTGTTTGCAGGTCTTCTTTCTTCACAGAACATAAAGTTGTGTTATTTCTGTTATAAGGTATAAGGTTTGGTTATAATCATTCCTCCAAATATCTTTCTCTGTTTTCATTAAAACACAGAAATATGTTTAGATTTGGAACAAAGCAAAGGTGTTTATATAATGACAGGATTATAAGTTTTTGGCAAACTGGGTAAATTTTTGGGTGTTCTTTTGGAGATTGGTCTTACAAGGCAGCCTCAAAAGAAAAAATGTAAGGAGACGTCGCAATGACTTTATAGCACCCGGTTTATGTCACGTTCAATGCATCCTTATTATCAAAAATACATCCAAGTTCTTAAATGCATTCATGTGTTCTTAAGTAACGGTACTTGACTTTGATTACTTATAAGTTACATACAAGACGGCTAAAGAACTCAGACTCAGAAAAGGCCCATATTTCTTGTTTCAGCAACCACAGCAAATACATCACTGAACAACCCATGATAATGTTCTGTTGACGCAAGCATCTGCAATTTGACTTATTCCTGAAAATGTCCGAGCATAATGACAGTAAAAAAGCACAGGTAACGTTCTGAGGTCTTTTGACATCAATGAATATTGCTTTGCTCATTTTTCTAAAAGGCACACAAGTAAACAACACTGTTCACTCTTTGAATAGAAAATAACCCACGTAAAAACATCTGAAGTGTACACACTGTGTTCAGTCATTATTCCCTTGCATAACTGTCCTGGACATCAAAGATTGAAATACGCCAAATAAATTCGTTAACTTTTCCGTCATTTACAAAATCCTCTTGTGGGAAGGTCCAAAGACAGACTGCAAAAACCGTATCCATCTTTCCACAGACACAGCTGCACATGCAAAACATCCAGATAGACAAAGTGTTTACACAGCTGGATGTGTGTTTGTTTGTCTGTAATTGAAAAAATATGAGCATATTTATAAACAAAAGCTGAAGTGCACATTCTTTCCTGTTAACATTCCACCCTGTTGGAGTGGAATTTTATCTGATAGGTGAATCAGACACAAGACAATTGTTTACATACCAAAAAAACAACAACCAGTAATCTAGTTTCAAGCCACAAATCTGAGCTATCAGCCCTCACTTGGTCACTCACCTGGACTGTGATGAGATCTCGCTCAGGTCTCCCAAACTCCCATCCGCAGTTGCATGTCCAGCCAGCAGGGCTGTGGCGAAACCCTGAGGCAGGAAAAGCCTTTTGTGTTCCTCCTCAACGGATCCTTCCTCTGTCAGCTCAGGAGTCCATGGGTGACCAGGATCGGACGCTCCACGGGCCTGGAGCATGACGCGAGCCACGGAGGCGCTGGCAACCCCTGGGGTCATGCTGCATGGGGCTGTATCAATGCCGCTGTCTGTTGAGGCCCCTTTAATGTAGGTGAGACCCAACATCTCCGGATCCATCAGGTCGCCGGAGCCAAAGTGCTTCTCATCGCTGTTACTGCTGGAGGCGTTACTTGACAGTGTGTTACTGCTGGAGTGACTAGAGTTTTTATCACCGCCCTGCTGGAGAAACACAACAACCATAGATAAAACAACAGATAATTCTGTATACTATGCTATGGACTGTTTGTCTTTAACATTATGCGAAACCAAAGATCCTTGCATTTTAACAAATTAATACAAAAGAACGCAAAACGTTGACACATTGTTTCTCCTTGTACATTTGTCCCTTATCAGCTGTCTGTCATACTTCTTCACGTGACATCACATCAGTTTTAATGTGTTCTGCAGGAGCAGAAGAACTAATTACTTTAAGCT
Source organism: Triplophysa yarkandensis (assembly GCA_033220385.1). Taxonomy (NCBI): domain Eukaryota; kingdom Metazoa; phylum Chordata; class Actinopteri; order Cypriniformes; family Nemacheilidae; genus Triplophysa; species Triplophysa yarkandensis. Next base: position 6,975,979 of record CM065665.1, read on the forward strand.
AATGAATAATTCTGTGACTGCTAATATATGCAAATGCCCTCTGTATTCATTAACTAGTGTGCAGACAACAAGGCGTAATAAATCAAGATAGCAGAGGCTGATGGGAATGAGACATGTGAATCTCCCAAAGGAGGGAACCTGAACACACACTGCAACAGACTTTGAAAACAGTTATGTATTCAGTATTTCTAGGAATATTGTTTAATGTTGGCATTTAGTAAAAATTGATAACAAAAACCTAGGTCCTCACCCTTTTTTCAGACAAAATAAAGGCATAGGTCTTTCTTCAATTATTTAACCTCATGAAATGTAATGAAGTTCACAAAAAAATCAACAGAGAATAAACAATAAATGATAATGTTGCTCTTTTATTATAGAATAAATGATGCTCACACTTAAAGACAAGTCTAGTCAAAAGGCTTTGTGACTATGAAGAACACTATAATATCTATAGATGTATATTTATTTATGATTTTATTTGGTCAGTTTCCAGCATATTAAGCACATGCTGCTCTGAGGGTTCTTTCAGGGTCCTTTCAGGATGCTGTTATAGAAGTCAGCTGTCTATGCAGTTTAGGAAGAGAGTTTTATCACTCCAGTTTCACTGCAGGAATCTTTCATCTCTACCTGGACTCCCGCTGGTCTGCATAAATCATGCGTAATTTAGTTTGAACTGGGGCGGTGGTGGTCGGGTGCTAAGAGAGCATCTCAGGAACCGGGAATTTAACATTCAAGGTGAGAGAGACGGACAAACCAACATGATCATTTCGCAGATAACAACACAGAATAACAGCACCAAGGGCAGCCTGACCTTATCTCTATTCATTCATCAGTCTGATGCACACGTACACTGACAGTATGACCAGCGGCCTCGCGACGGCTCTGTCTGTGTCTTTGTCATGTTGAGGTTTTCATTGTACAAGTAGTCATCACTCTAAAAATGTCTCATAAAACTTGAACATCTCTCTTGTCTTAAATTGTTGTGACGAACAGATGACCAACAAACCAACCCATGCTATAGCATCAGTGACGAACTGAGGAAGGTCACTTATTAAAACTTGTGGCCATCAGTCCGTATTAAACAAAAAGTAAAACGTGGAAAATAAAAAAGGATCAATGAAAGTAAACATTCTGACCTTGTGAAACCATTCAGACATTCCCCTGTGGGAACTTCACTCTATTATAAATCAGGCCAGCATTTATAAACATACAGTTACATATAAACAAATATCTTCACAGATCGCATTATAAATAAACCACATCACTTTAAACCAAAACATACTCAGAAACATACTCTCTCTCACTCGCTGGTGTCCTTTAAATGAACCTGAACTTATATATGCCTTTCTGAATCGTGCATGATCTTACCCGTGTCAACTTGTTAGGCGAATCCTTTCCCCTTTCCTTCAAGGAGTTGAGGATCTTTGTGGACGGGACGTGCCATTTGGCCTCTGTGGAGTAGAACAGAGGTTTCCAAGCAGTGCAAACTGGTCCATTTTAACTACAAAGTTCTGAATATTGGAAGGCTTTTAAATGTATGTGAACCTTACCTGCAGACCGTGTTCTCTCCAGTGTGGGCTCCCTTTCCTTTATTATCTCCCCATCTCCATGCATGCCCTGGGCTTCAAGAGAGCGGTCATGAAGGACAGGTGAATGACACCTGTGAGAGGAACAAGGCAGTTTAGCATCTTATGAATTAAAGTGTTTAAGGGGGGAAATTTAATTATTTTATTTGAGTCTGAGTCTTTCACTGCTGTATGTATGAGGGATTGGCTGTCGTGACATTTGACATATATAGACATACGCATAAACTATTGATATAATCTTAAAAGTGCTTGAACAATGAAAAGTGTTCAAACAGTTTCCTAACAGATGCAAGTTTACGAGCTAAGTCCCAGACATGTTCACTCCCTCTAGCACATGGAAACAATCATGTCAGAGGTACCAGATCTTGTCTGCAGATGTTTAGATGTGAGCTCTGATAGAGATGATTGTTTTTTTT